>JAKSZP010004208.1:0-121786 GCA_022478985.1 Massospora cicadina | reverse complement strand
CTAGGAGATCTGAAGGTAATTTTAAAAATATATACATGGAGATATCTATAGGCTGCTGAGATATATGGGTTTACCTGTGAGAACTTGGCGTAATGATTGGTAATGTTTAGGGTAATACGACCTTCTTGTTGATATGACAGGTTGCTTAGGTTTTCTTTGAATCTGACTCACTTCTGCCAAGGGCGGCAGATTCTGAAGAACCTCTAAATGGCAGGATCTTCACTAGTTAATTTTTCTAAAAGAGTAGAATTGGAGGGTCCTTCCAGAAGTTGATTTTTACTTTCGCCAATTTTAAAAAACAATGTTTGAGTCAGTCAAAAATCTCATTGTACTTGGTGGAGCTTCTATGACTGAGTTGCAATTTAAATTTAAATTTATTGCGGGGAAGGCTGACCATGGGACAGACACTTCCAAATATGACTCAGAAGAGACAAAACTTAGTACCAGGGGAGGCACCCCAGAGAAGCGATGCTATCTCTTGTTGCCAGCGGGAACGCCACTTATGGGGAGGGGGAGGAAACGTGAGAAGGGGCCATATCCACAATTGAGCACGTGTGGAGGAAGGGAACTGATTTGATCAACCAGACGGGAACCAGGAGGAGACCAGCTGTCAGCGACGCGGTGGGAGGTATCCAAACATCCATGCTTGACAGTGGTCCACCAAATGGGACCGGAATCTGTGGACAGTTTCTGGGAGGGTGGGGGTGGAGCCTGCGATGGCATCTAAGACAATCGTGTGGATGGTCCACATGGCGATTGCAACCACCAAAGCACGAAGGGAGGGCAGAAGGGGAGAGGCCATTGATAGAGCGAACATATCTCTTGACAGACTGAAGGGATGCGTTTGATCCTGGCCCAGAAGACGTTTTACTTCGCACCATATCACTTTAGAGGTAGGGCACTTCTCCAGGCGGTGAAACAGCGTTCCATACTGGCCACACATGACACAGGATGAGTGTAAAGCGTTAGAGCGCTCAGCTGTATGATACACCCGCCTCAGGCAGCGCCACACATGGGATCAGACTTGAGGTTGCAACAGAGGATGGTGTACATATTTCCAGATATTTTTTTGGGTCTCAATGGAGTAAGGGATGTCCATCATGTCCAGATAGTCCACCCTGGATAGGACATGGGGTCGAATGGGGATCACGCCATCATGGATGGGTAGCCCCTGTACCTCTTGTGTGAACTGAGGAGAGGGGCAGCCTCTTTGGGTTGTATGTCCGCTAATACGAATTATCCACTCAGCGCTCCGCATGGAGAGTAGGATTCGTTTGTAGTGGGTTTTAGTACCGTGAGGACCTGTGGCCAATGGGTGTGAAGCCAGGTATTTCATCAGGGAGTGGGGGTTCGATGGATTGTTGAGGCCCAAGGCGCGGGAGAAGTTGGAGTGGGCTGCGCGGGACCAGTGTTGGAAGTGGAGTGTAGGGGTGGTGATGGCCGCAATCCAGGTGCCCAGGATCTTGGCGGCATGGGCTTTGAAGTCAAGCAGGCCCATGCCACCATGATGTTGAGGGCCAAACATGACCTCTAGCCGCACTGGTGGAAGGCGGCCCGACCAAAGCCATCCTTGCAGCAAGGCATACAAGGATTTGAAGAAGCTTGGGGAGAAGGGGATGGCATGGGCTCCAAACCAGACTTTGGAGAGGAGCATGGAGTTGGCTAAAATAATCCTGCCAGTAAGGGAAGTAGAAGGGCTCTGAGAGAGGCGATTTGCTTTGTCACGTTATCCAGAATATGGCACTCCATTACTGCTGACGCGTATCCGCCTGCCTCCATCCACACGCCCAGATGGCGTACTGGTCCTATGGTAGGACGTGACACAAAGGGGAGCACCAGTGAGGCGGTGTTTTTAGAATTAGTAGGGCGAGGACGTGGGCGAGCAGATGGGCCGGGTTGGGAACTAATTGCTGGGGTCCAGCAGTTCTGAAACTGACCAAGGAGGATGATTTTGGTTTTGGAAGCGTACAGTGCCGCGTTGCTTACCAGGGAATACTCCTGGATGAGAGCTTTAAGCGCGCGTGCATCTTGAATATTAGACACCCCAACCACGCAATCATCTGCAAATGCCATTATCTTGACTGGGGCTTGGCCTGGAACATGGACCCCAGTGAGTTGGGCATTCACATTTCGCAGTAGTGGGTCAAGGCTGAAGTTGTATAAGAGTGGGCTGAGGGGGTCCCCTTTTCGCAAGCCCCTTTGAGGGCGTACTACTTCCGTTAGGAAGCCAGGGCCACACACTGCCATTGTTGCAGATTCCGTGAGCAGCATTACCCAGTTGATGAAGCGAGGGGTAGGCGGAATTGATGGAGGCAGGCCCTGAGGTATTCCCAGTTTACTCTATCATAGGCCTTTTGTTGGTCCAAGAGTACAAGTGCCCCAGAGGCTGTGGACTGACATACATTAGCCACAGAGCGCACGTTATCCCAAATCGACCTTCTGGGGATGAAACCAAATTGTTCTGGGGAGATGGTGGCAGATGCTACAGTCCTTAAATGGTTAGCCATGATTTTTGTTAAAATTTTGGTGTCTGTGTTTGCTAGAGAAATGGGGCGCCAGTTGGCTAAGTCTAGCTTATCCCCTTTCTTGAAGAGTGTGACAGTGAAGGCCTCATGTCCTCCTGGTAGGAGGCGCGTTTCCATCAGGCTTTGGTTAAGTGAGGTGAGCAGCAATGGGGATATATATTTGAAATATTTTTTGTAGAACTCATATGGAATGCCATCTGGCCTTGGCATTTTTGGTTTGGTGCACCACGAATGGCTGTCCATAATTCGGTCAGAGTAATCAAATTCATTATTTTTGGGTATAAAAAATGGAGCGGATGTGGGCTCAGTAAAGAAATTCTGCCACTTCGGCTGGCTGAATTGGTTCAGCTCAGTACAACTTGGAGTAATATTTTTGCATTTTGATTGCCACTTCGGCTGGTGTATCTGCAATAGAATTATCTGATCTTTGCACCTGTGTGCAGGCCACGCTCTGGCATGGTGTGAAATTTTTTTAAAGAAAAGTGCGGTGCACTTGTCGCCTTTTGTGATGCGTGTGGCCCTGTATTGAACACAAACCTGATGTTTGTGTTGCCTTTCGAGTGCGTTGAGGTGGGCAGCTGCCTCCACCCACTTCCGGCCCCATGCAGGGCTGTATCCTGTAGCTGGGATGTTGGACTCCAAGTGTGCCAACTCTGCCAGAGCGCGTGAGATAACCGCCGATGTGGCTCATGAGCATCTGGAGGAGAGATGGCGAGAGTGGCAGATGGTGTCCTCTTTGAAAGTTGCCCATGTGGAAATGGGGTCCGCGCAAAACGGTGCAACAAACTTTTTTGCCAAAGTTGCCTCTTCCACCCACGTGGAAAATCCTGGCGATGCAAGCTTGGGGGGGGCGGATTTTGCACCAATGTGGGGCCTTAGCAACTGTGACAAGTAGGTGGTAGGTTATCAAGACCAGCCAATGGTCGGAGAATTCCATTTTTGTTGTTTTGAAGTGGGAGATGTGGGGTTGAAATTTTTCTGGTGTTAGATTAAGGTCGATACAGGTCATGGACCTTAATTGGCCATTGTGGACATGGGGACGCGTCATATTTTTGAGCAGCAGGGCATGTCACAGCAGCACATCCATTAACCCAAGGGTGGCCTTTAGAACGCGTAGTTCTACGTGACCCTGTGGGGTGTGGGGTGAGGAAGGCCACCGGTCTGTTGGTGTGGTTAGCCAACAGTTCATGTCGCCAACAGGAAAGAATCTGGGGGTAGCGGGAGGGATTTGACTGACGAGAAAAATTCCCAATGCTCATGTGCACCATTTGGGGCATAGATGTTGACAATTGCGTGCACTACGTTGGCCCACGAGAAAGTGACAATGAGCACTCAGCCATTTAGGAATGTTTCTGAAGATACATATTTGTAAAAATTATTTTTCTGAATTAGCACCCCACAGTGCTTTGACCAAAAGGATAGGGATGGGAGGAGCATTGTTTTCCAAGTTTCCTCGGAACTTCGTGGACAGTGGGACTCCTGGATGGCCAGGATATCCACGGGTAAATTGTGTTGTAAAAAACTCAGTTTCCTAGCCTGGGATGGGGAGGCCTTGAGTCCGGCGATATTCAATGTCCCTAAAGTGAAGGTTTCCCCCATCGCACCTTAGGTGTGAGGGGTGGGCCCCCAGGCCCACCAGCCTCTTCTAGATCCCCACAGGCCTTCACAGCAGCATGGGTGTTAGCAGCAACGCTATCAGAGTTTTTGTTGATTTTTGCAGAAAGAGTCGCATTGGCTTTAGCCTTCACTTTTTTAATTTTCCTAACGTTGGATGAATTTTTTGTGGTGCAGATGAGTTTGGTGCACCGTTGAGTGGGTCAAAAAAACTTTTTTCAGTTGGGATTGGTCCCAAGTCAGTTTTGAATGGAGCTTGGGTGCAACAATTGGGTGAGATCGAATCTCCCATCAGATCCTCAGATTGAGTGGCCCACTCAGCATGGGCTTCCCAATCTGATTGGTTGATAGATTCCCAAGTTGCTTCCACCGCGAAGGTTTCCATGTCCTCCTGGCGTTGTGAGTGTGGGATAGTGGTGGTGGCCTTGGCCGCTTCCTTGGCCGCAGCCCTACGGGCCTGCTTGGCCTTCTTCTGCTCTTGCAGCGAGATAGGCTTTACCAGTAGGTAGCAGCCTTGTGCTCCCCACGGGAAAGCCTCCTTGGTGCTTGCGGTTGGTTCGTAGTGCACCTCTCCATTGGCCATGGCCGCTGAGGGGTGCTCTTGGAATGTGACGCCCTCCTTGATGGGGCATGTGTGCGCCTTATGGCTGAACGCGTCACAGTGGGTGCAAATGGGGGGTGCGCTGTCCACGGGCACCTGGAATGGGTGGGTGGTATGCCCTGTGATATCAATAAAAGTGGAGTGCAGGATCTGGTTTAGGTCCTTCATGATCTCCTCAGTTGGGGTCAGAACTGTGATGGCTTTGCCAGTGCACAGGTGTGGCATCTTCGTGAAGCGTTGCATTTTGAAAGATTGTACTTCACTGTATATGGTGAGACCACCTTTCAGGTGTTGTTCCAAAATATCACGTTTTACCATAGTAGGTAAAAAGTCAAATGTGAGGAAAATTTGGTTTGATTTTGTCCATCTGGTGCATTTGGTTTCGATGACCCATTGCCCTTCAGGGAGGTCGACCACTACGCGCACTGCTGCAGCCTCATCTGCTGCCATTTTGCTTTTGAAACCTAGGTCCAGCCAACCACGTGACATGGAGTGAGGTGCAATGTACACTGCGGTCAGGAAAATTGTGTGCACATCTTCATAACATTTTTCCCATAAGGCCGTTTTTTGGATGTCCAGAAACACGCAGACTCCAAATTCCACCGACGAAAGTGGCTGGGAGTGTGGCGTGTTGATGTACTGGTTGCATCGTGCTTGCCATGCGAGTATCTCTGGGGAAATAGTGACCACCAGTTTCTTAGTATTTTTGTCAATTCCGCAGATTCTCCGGGGCGTTTTTGAATGTTGGAGGCCGCGGGCCTTCCACCTGTTCCTCTTACCTTGCTTGCCCAACTGCTCCCTGACATGGGCGCAGACTAATCTCCTCTGTGAGATTATCAAACTAGATTCAGTCTTGAATTGAATAGGTTGCAAAAGTGATTGCAACGAGAAAGAAAAGTGCGAAATATTAAGTATATTGATTTGGCAGATTGGCATGTAGGCAAAAGCAGGAGAAATTGAGCAAAGCTCGGCATAAATTTAGATAGGCAGTCATGTGGCAGCTTCTTAAAATACTAAAAAATGTACTGAGTTTTGTCAGGGAACCTAACTATCTGATGCTGGAAGAAGATCATAAAATTTATAATAAATAATAATGATAATTAAATGGTTTAAAATATTTAATGTGGTAGGAACGGGTGAATTGGTCTCAAGGCTGCCTGCTCAGATGACTCAAGTGTTTCATCAATTTTCATTCTCATCAGCCAAGGTAAATGAATTTGGCACTGAATATTAGATTTGGCTAGCTTGGTGAAGCAGCTGGAAGCCTCATCATAAGAAAGAAGAGCGGCGAGGAAGTGAGAGTCTTTGGTTGCTTTATTTAGCTTGTTGGGAGATTCCAGAACAGCCTCAAAATAGAAATTTGAAATTTTCTTGTTGGGTTTCTCTGGCTTTGATTTTTTTTCAATTCAATAACTATAAAATTGAGGCGCTTTGGAACAGGGAATTGAGATGGGCGTTAAGGCATTTGAGTTATCCATCTCATAGGTAAGATAGCAAGGAGCATCGGTGCAGAAAATTGTGATGGGCACCAAAGCAGTAAAGTTGGTTGCTTTGTATTTTTCATCTTTTCTCGCTGGTGCTATTAATAGGGTATATCCTCACCAGGTAGCCTTGGAAAGGACCTGGTAGAAAGCACCAGTTAGTAGGACTTCGTCATCCTCAGTGAAGGTCTGGACCTTTAAAGGTTGTTTGATTATTATTCAAACGCAGCTCCAGTTTAATCACTTAGGACAGGGTTTCATAGGGCAATTTCTCAGCGGAAATTATTTGTTGAGGCTACTCTCTTCACTTCAAACAGGCAAGGTCTTCTGTAAACAGGAAAAATAAAAACTAGTACTAACAACTAGGAGATATAAAGGTAAATTTATAAATTAAAATTTGGAGATATTTATATGCTGCTAAGATATTTGGGCTCACCTAAAGAGAACTTGGAGTGATAATCAGGAACAAGTAGGGTATGGTGACCTCTTTGATGACGTGGCAGGTGGCGTAGGTTTTTTGAATCTGACTCTCTTTTGCTAGGGCAGCCAATTTAGGGACCACCAAAATAGCAAGATCTTCACTAGCTGACTTGTGCCTTTAAGTAGAATTGGAGGGTCCTTTGTGAAGTTAATTTTCCTTTCACCAATTTAATAATTTATTGTTTGAGTCAATCTCATTGCTCATTGAATTATTGGAGCTTCTACAACCAGTTTGCAACCTGATTCAGGGTTCAAATTCCACTCAGGTCTGCTGATTCTCATGATTCCTAACAGTATCCCAAATGTTCTACTGTCTTACAATGGGACAAATAAATATAAAAAGTTGTGACTGAGCTTTGCTTTGTTGATAGAAACATATCAGGACTTCACTGAACCCCTACAATCCAGCAAACAATGGGGCCGTGGAATGAGTTAATGGCCCCTCAGTTCCATATTGCAAAAAATGGCATAGAATGACTTGGGTAGATGGGATGAGTACCTTCCAGGAGCTCTGATGGCTTGTTAAGTGAGCTATCATCAAATTATTTAGATGTCTCTATTTATCTCTGTATGGACGGGATTCAGTTTAACCATCTATTGTACATCTTATCCTGGAGACCTCCTTACCAGAAACCCGCTGATTTAGCCATAAGTGGACTAGCGTAGGAAATATCTAGGTTATAAGCCTTAGTGTTTAGATTATTAAAGATCATTACAAAAGGGAGGCAAAGAAATCCAATGCCATGAAACTTTTATGCCAAAACATCAATTGGGAGACTTTTTAGCTCTATTATAATTTTCTGGAGGAAATTTATAAATTATACAGATTATAGTCTGAGCCCTAGAGGGTGATTACCATCATGGGTCAGAGTGTTCCTTTGACTCTATCAAAATGGGTACATTTGTTAATCTGGTTCACAGAATATCTCTCTGAAGCTTGTCTCCCCTCAGCAAGATATTGAGGGGTAGTGGCAGAAAAGGCGAGATTGAGTCAGTTTGGACAAGGATCAAACTTTAAATAAAATTCCCTCCAACCTACGGAAGACGCCATCTAATAAAACCTTGAAATATTTAATGCCTTAAAGGACTTAAAGGGTTAAAATAATGCTACAACCTGTTGGGAGGGTGACAAAGGGTCTTCTTCTCCTTAATACAATCTTTGTCCCTCCAAACTTTAGGAAGATTTGCTGACCTTGAGGGTCAATACCCACAATAAGACTGTGCCCTTAAAAATTAAGAATGCCACCCATTCTATTATAAAGTACATGTTTATTAAGCTGTAAATCCTTTAATTACTACCAAAGTGCATATCTCCTAGTGAATACATATTCCACTAAGAAAAATGCTGGAACTAAATCAAAGCATATTTATTTTGCCTTTATAGAAACTGGAAATATAAAATTATATTTCAAAAAAAAATGGGCATCAAAAATGAGATACTTAGTGAAACTATTTATCGTTGTTTCTCCTTGATGCATTAAGGATCCCTTCTTTTAAATAAATTTCCATATCTGCAATAAAAAAGTTCTAGGGCCATTTTCATATGGAATAATGATGTCTTGATTGTTTGTCATAAATTTGAGAGTGTTTATCAGGGAGGAATTTAGCCTTCCATAAATTTACATGTTTACAAAATCAAATTTTGTCAATTCATATTGCATTTGAATCTGTCTTTAATTTAGTATATAAAGTAATGAAGATGGAGTTTATGGAAGATGTTTTTGAATACTGTGACTTGAATCAAGAAAATAGTGCAAAACTTTTAATGACAAAAACAATTTTCAGGTCTTCTTATTCTATAACTATAATAATTGTAATACTTGGGGCAACCTTTTTAAAGGTAAATTTATTGGTAAGTAGTGGTTTCCCTAGAGCTGAGTTATTACCTTATGACAAGGTTGATGGTGTTGATAAATATTTAGATTTTTTATTTAAAATTGAGAGTATCAAAATTGGAGCTTGCACCTTAGTTGCTTACAATTGTCAAAGATTTTTGCTGTTCCTCATTAGCAAAATACTAAATTAACTTTTCTTCTTTAAATAATAAAGTGTGAAGGCGATCTTGTTGAATTGATTAAAAGATGCTTAATATTAATTCCCATTCTTAACATTGAACCGTTCTATTACATTTTTAGGTTTGGTCATCATGTGATGGCTTTGAGATTTCTGATTTAGATTATTATTTTTCATATGAGCTATTGTATTAATAAAAAACTTTATAACCTTTTCACACAAAAAGTAGTATGGATGCATTAACTTTAATATTATGCTTCTGGATTCTTGTAACAATGATTGTCAGTCTTATAGGTGCTGTAAGAAACTGGGTGAGTAAATCATGATAATGCAGAGTTAAATGGTAACATACTTGCTGAGTAATCTTCTTAACAGATCTATACATAAACTTCTTAGAGGTTTGAGGGGCTCCTGTAAGTCCAAAGAATTTTAATAATAAACTGCCAAACTTAACCAAAAAGGAGGTTTTTACTGGCCTTTGTACATTACTAGCTGATGATAAAAAGAAATAAATCCATTGGAATAAAATTATGATCTCCTTATAATGCTCAAAAATTTTCAATCAAAGAAAGAAGGCATAAATTCTTCTGAATGCCCTTTTATTGGAGTATGGTCAGTACAAATATAAGGCTTCATATCTTATTCAAGAACACAACCACTAGAGATGACCATAAAGATTAAAATGACTTGATATGGCCACTAGATAGGCCCTTTTCTTCTAAATTTAAATATTCTATTGAGTTTTAGGTATATGGTATGTGAGTTTGGTTATTAACTTCACATAGCAAGCGTCAAATTGGTACAATCTATGTTATAAACAAGATCTTCAGCGCCATCTTGATAGAGTAAAGTTTCATTCTGTTTGGGTGTTCTGAGCTAAATTCTCTCTTAATTTTTCTACAGGTGAGATAGTGTATTCATCTTACCTTTATATTTTTCATACATCACGCTTTTCTCTCTCGTTGCAAACACTTTTGCAACAAATAAAATTCAAGTCTAAGGGGGTGGAAGGTGAGTCGATAGGGCGTACAGCTACCAACCTGAAGGTTGTGGGTTTGATTCCCGCCCTTTGCACATCGATTGGGGTGCCAGCCAAAGGAAGCTATTGGCGGTTAGTAGGTATAATAACACAAAAACCTTACCCATGACGTACCCAGAAAAATCCGAGTCCCAATCCAGAGGTGAAAAAAGACTTTCTATGACAGAGTTGACCCTGCTCAGATTTCATGTTGATACTTTCTTTCTCTATTTTAGTAAAGCCTGTCCCCAGGTCAGCTTGCCTCGAATAAATAAAATTCAAGTCTAGGTAAAGTTTGATAATCTCATCAAGGAGATTAGTTGGCGCCCAATGTTGGGGAGCAGTTGGGCAAGTAAAGTTAAGGGCACAGGTTTTGGCTCTACATTGACCAAATTTTGTAAACGCCTTGGTGAGTCTGGTGGAATAGATAAAATTGTAATAAAAAACTGGCAGTTACCATTTCCCCTGAAATTTTGGCTTGGCAAGCGCACTGCAACCAGTTCATCAATATGCTACTCCCAACCAAGATCATCAATGGAACACAGGGTCAATTTTTTCCTGGATATTCAGCAAACGGCGCTTTAGGAGATATTTTTGTGAAGATGTACACACACATTTCCTGAATTTGTTGGTTGTTGCACCCCAATCCATGCCATGCAGTTGGCTGGATCTTGGCTTTGAAAATAAGGAAGCGGTGGATGAAGCCGCAAAGATGTGCATAGTAGTAGACCTCCCAGATGGTCAATGGGTTTTTTAAAAACAAAGTGCATCTTCTGGACTAAATCAAATCAAATTTTCATGACTTTTGACTTCCTACCCACTACAGTCAAGCGCTCCGTGCTAGAGCACCACCTGAAGGCTGAGCTCACCATATATGGAGAAATACAATCCTTCAAAATGCAGTGCTTTACGCTCATGCCAACCCTGTGCATGAGCAAAGCAATTGTTGTTCTCACTCTGTTCACGGGGATAGTGGAGTATTTGACCCAAATCCTACACCACTTTTGTCAAAATCAATGAGCAAAAACCCATCCATTCTGGTTCACCGTGGATAGGGCGCCTCCCATATGCACATTCTATCACGCTTTTGGCCACAAGGCCCATACCTGCCCTGCCAAGGAGGGCATTACTCAAAACGAAATTCTCTCAGAGGCAATGTGCAGTGCAGAAGCCCATTATGAAATGTCACTAGACACTGACGCAGCCTTCCCATGGGGAGCGCAAGGCTGCTATATTCTAGTAAAACCAGTGTCCCCACAAGAGCGGAAGAAGGCCAAACAGGCCCACATGGTGGTGGCCAAGAAAGCGGCCAGAACCGCGTTCACAATTCTGCCAGCCCAGCTCTAGGAGGACATTGAGACTTTTGCAGCGGAAACAGCTCATGAATCCCTAGGCCAATCAGATTGCGATGCCCAAGCTGATTGGGCCATCTAAGCTGAACACCTGATGGGCGAATCAGTTTCACCTGACCAATGCATCCAAGCATCAATTGGGACTGAGTTGCTCACCAATAATCCTGCCTTAATTCCACCTTCAAGCGTTGGTGCACCACAAATGCACACACCGCAAAAAAACTCGTCCCACAGCAGGGAAAAAAGCGAAGGAAAAAGCCAACGCAAACCCCAAGGCTAAAGCTTCCCACTCTGACACATACTCCATAGTACAGAATACCCATGCTGCAGTGCAGTGACATGCTGAAAAAGAGAAGGCTGAAGGGGCACAGGTGCCCTACCCTTGCACCTAGGGTGCAATGGGGGAGCTTTACTTTAGGGACGTTGAACATCACTGGACTCAAGGCCTTGCTGTCCCAGGCTAGGAAACTGAGTTTTTTACAAAATAATTTACCCGTGGACATCCTGGCCATTCAGAAAACCCACTGTCCGTGCATTACTGAGGAATCATGGAAAACCATGCTCCTCCCTCCCTCTCCTTTTGTCTGAGCACTGTGGGGTGCTAGTTCAAGTAAACAGAAGTTTTAAATTTATTTCATCAAATCTATACCTAAAAGGCTGCGTCCTTGTTGCCACCTTTTTGTGGGATGATGAAGTGCATGCTGTTGTTAACATTTATGCCCCAACCTATATGTGAGAACGTCAGGAAATTTTCTTGGAAGTCAATTCCCTTCCACTACCCCCTGACCCATTCGTTGTTGGAGATATGAACATCTGGTTGAACCCATCTACAGACCGCTGGCCCTCATCGCCTACACCCCCACAGGGGCACGTTGAAATTTTTGTTCTCAAAGCCACCCTAGGGTTGTTCAGTACTTTGCCATCCAGGCTCCATAATCACTAACATGACATGCCCCCATGTACACAATGGCCAGTTAAAGTCCTTGACCTGCATCAACCTTATCCTTGTGTCATTCAAATTTCGTACCCAAATTTCCCACTTCACTATGACAAAAATTGATTTCTCAAACCACAGGATGGTATCAATTTCCTTCCATTTATTCACCCCAGCAGCCCAGGCGCTGAAATGGTGTAAACTTCATACAGCCAAAATTGCATCGCCAAGATTTGGCTTGTGGGTGGAAACCATGACCTCAGCTCTGGAGTTTGTCACACCGTTATATGGAGATCCAATTTCCACCTGGTCTGCCTTCAAAGAGGACACAATCTGCCAGGATCGCCACCTTTCCTCCCACCACTCACGGGCTGCATTGGCAGTCATTTACGCACACTGGCAGAGTTGGACCACCTGGAGTCCAACGTCCCCACTGCGGGCCACAGCATAGCTTGGGGTCACAAGTGGGTGGAAGTGTCCACCCTCCTCAATGCAAAGATGAGACAACACAAGCATCAGGTTTGTGTTCAGTATAAAGCTAAACATATTACAGCAGGTGACGTGTTCCGCTTACTTTTTTTGAAAATTCTTTGCACCACGCCAGAGTTTAGCCTTCACACAGGTATGAAGGCCAGAACACTCTGTCACAATATGCCAGCCAAAGTGGCAATCATGATATAAAACTATTACTATGAACTGTAACAATCTAATCCAATTATGCTGGCCAAAATAGAAACTTTTCTCAAAAGTGCACACATTTGCACCATTTCCTGATTCCCATAGTTGATGTATTTAATTACATGATGTGAACTCTGGTCCGCCATTTGTGGTGCCCCATATCAGAAATGCCCAGGCCCAGATGGTATCACTTATGAGTTCTATAAGAAGTATTTTAAAGATTTATCCTTCTTGATGGTTGCCTCTATAACTAATGCCTTCTGGAAACGCGCCTCCTGCCTGGAGGGCAAGAGGCCTTCATGATTACATTGTACAAAAAAGGGTATAAGCTGGACTTGGCCAACTGGCTCCTCATTTCTCTCACTAACACAGACACAAAAATATTTACTAAAATCATGGCTAACCGTCTAGGGGTTGCTGCCTCTGCTCTCATTTCCCCTGAACAATTCGGTTTATACCCAAAGGGTCAATTTGGGACAATATACACACCCTAGCCAACGTCTGTCAATCCACGGAATCTGGAACGCTTGTATTTCTAGACCAGCAGAAGGCCTATGATAGAGTCAACTGGGATTACCTCAGAGCCTGCCTCCACAAGTTCCGCCTCCCCTTCACTTCATTAATTGGGTGATGTTGCTAACGGACTCCGCCACAATGGCTGTGCATGGCCCTGGCTTCCTCACGGATGTAGTCCGCCCTCAAAGGGGACTGCGCCAAGAGGACCCTCTTAGCCCACTCTTGTATAACTTCAGCCTTGACCCACTTCTTCAAAATGTGAATGCCCACATTACTGGGGTCCATGTGCAAGGCCAAGTCCCTGTCAAGATGTTGGCATTTGCTGATGATTTTGTGGTTGGGGTGTCTAACAATCATGAGGCACGCGCGCTTGAAGTTACTATCCAGGTTTACTCCAGGGTAAGTAATGCAGCACTCAACCCTAAAAAACCAAAATTGTTCTCCTTGGTTGGTATCAAGCCCGATGGGCCCCAGCGCCCCATTTCATACCTGCCTCATCAGCTAACGCATGAGGTAGCTTGCCCTGCCCACCCCACACCGCCCCGCTTGTGCTCCCCTTTGTGCCAAGACCCACCGTTGGCCCTGTCCGCCATTTGGGGGTGTGGCTGGAGGCAGGAGGGTACGCCTCAATGGTGATGGAAAACCATATCCTAGAAAATGTTATGAAACGCATAGCATCCCTCAGAGCCTGTCAGACCTTTCTTGCAGGCAGGGTAGTGCTAGCCAACTTTATGCTCCTTTCCAAAGTTTGGTTTGGAGCCCACGCCATCACTTTTTCCCCATGTTTCTTTAAGTCACTATATGCCCTTCTGCAAGGGTGGCTTTGGTTAGGCCGCCCACTGCTGGTGCGCCTGGATGTCATGTTTGGCCCTCGCCATTTTGGTGGTATGGGTCTGCTCAACTTTGAGACCCATGCTGCCAAAATCCTTGGCACCTGGGTCTCTGCAGTTACTAACCCTACAATCTCAGCCCAGCACTGCTCCCGCGCAGCCCACTCCAACTTCTCCTGCGCCCTGGGCCTCACCAATCCTTCCCACCCCCAATCTCTTTTAAATTACATTGCCTCACACCCTTCTGCTGCGGGCCCACATAAACGTCGCCCCACTTCAAAAGGATCCTCCTCTCCATGTGGAGCGCTGAGTGGAGAATTCGCATCTGTGGGCACACCGCCCAGAGGGGGTGGTCCTATCCTCGGTCACCCAGGAGGTACAAGGACTTTACATTCTGAACAGAGTGATACCCATGCGACCCCCAAACATGGCCAGGGTGGACTACCCGGACATGATGGACATCCTCTACCCCCTTGATACCCAGAAAGCCATTTGGAAGTATGCCCACCACCCTCTTCTGCAGCCGCATATTTGTTCCCATGTGTGGCACTACTTGAGATAGGTATACCATAATGCCAAACGCTCTAACGCTTTGCACTCATCCTGTGTCATGTGTGGCAAGTATGGAACGCTGGTTCACCGCCTTGAAGAGTGCCCTCCATCTAAAGTGATATGGCATGAGGTGCAACGTCTGTTTTGCCAGGATCAGGCACAGCCCTTCAGCCTGTCAAAGGACATTTTTGCTTTATCCATGGCTTCCCCTATTCCACCTTCCCTCCTTGCCTTGGTAGTCAAAATTGCTATGTGGACTATACACACGATTTTCTTTGATGCTATTTCAGGCTCCACCCCCACCCTCCAAGAAGCTGTACGCCGGTTCTGGTCGAACTTAATGGACCACTTTCAAGCGTGGATGTTTGGGTACTTCCCCCCAAATCGTCGCCAGTTAGTCGCATCCTGGTTCCCAGTTTGGTTCATAGTTTCAGACCCTTTCCTACATATGTGCTCAATAGTGGCGCCAGCCCCTGCACAGGTTACCCCCTCCCATTCTCTTGGCGTTCCCGCTGGCAACAGGAGATAGCTTTTGCATCTCTGGGGTGCCCGCCTCTCGCTGAAGTTTTGGTTTTTAGTGCTTATCAGAGGTGTCCGTTTCCTGGTCAGCCTTCCCTGAATAAAATTTTTAAATTACTTTTTTCTTATGTATGTTGTGAGTTAAGAAGGTGTATAATACAACTCCAAGTCATTAGTTTTTGGATGACCAGAGATGTAAGATCCTTTTTAGTGCCCGTTTAACTCTACCATTCAGTTTTAAAATTGTCTTAAATCTCAGTATTTTTAAAGTGTTGAAGAATATCAGCAGTTTCTAGTAACTATAGTTTAAAACTACGTTGCTGTAGTAGCAGAATTTACTTAAATTTTTCACAGTAAGATTGAACACATGTCACAAAGTTATTTAAGAGTTCATCCGGCCATAAATAAGATGATGTCACTTTGAAGTCTACGTTTATACCCAATAATAATTAGGAACTTCTTGGCACAATACTAGTGGGTAATAGTAAGTAAAATGGTAAACTCAGGGTATCCAAAGAGTGTCTTCATAATGTGAGGGACTTTTTTACATCTGATCAGAAATATTTGGAAGCTTGATCTTCTGAGTTATAATCTAGTAAGTCTATATCTTGATGATTGTCTTGCATATAGCAGGATTTCATAATCTTAAGCTAAATGTATATGTTGTGCTAATCTCAATTTAACCAAAGAATTATGTTTACATAATTGGCTACAATATACTTAGAGACTTTCACTTACTGACTGATATCTTAAACGTTTGAGTCTGATAGAATAAATCTAATTTGGGTGAGTAGGTGAAAATTTGGCGAATTTATTGAATAATTCACAAAAATTTCTCTCCCAAAACTTTATTTAATCTAGTATAAGTTCATTCCCTTTTTCGTTTGAATGAGAATTGGTGAATATATTCTTGATAAAACACATTTACTGACATACTGATGTACTGACTGACTGACATCTGAAACTTTTTAAGTCTGATAGGTTCAATCTGCCTGGGTGAGTGGGTGAGTATTGGCAAATAATTGCTAATAATTCACTAAATTGCTCACCTGAAAGTAATTGAGTCTGATAAATTTAATCTATATGAGTGATTGGGTGAGAATTGGCAAATATTATCAAATCTGAAACTATCAAGTGTGATAGGTTTAATCTACTTGGGTGAGTGGGTGAGAATTGGCAAATATATTGAATAATTCATAAAATTGCTCACCCAAAACTAAACAAAAATCAGTTCAGATTTTAAGTAGTTTAACCCTTTTTACGCTATAAATTAATAGCAGAAGTGTGTGACCTTCTAACCCAAATCAACTCTATACAAGTTTTTACTTTGAAAAATTTCTATTAAAGCTTTGAGAAGATTGCATGTACAAAATTCATATAGTTGCATTATTTAATATATATAATAAAAGATTAGCATTTTTTAAAGTTCTTTATTAATAATTTTATTAGGTGTGGTAAACTTCAAAAGAATGAGGAAGGTGGAATGAAACAAGGCTTATTTCACTCCTAGACAGTTTCACTGATTTATTGTGCTTTGCACACACCTTGCATTTTTGTGGGGGTTTTCTTTATTTTTTGTAAGTGGAATTTCTCGTGGAAAATGTGCCCACTGCTTTACCTGCAGACGCAGTGGTGTATCACCTGCTGACATCCTTCCTCATGTTTCATAATCAAGAATATTTACAATTTGTAAACTTTCTTCTGCAACGTCAAGCTGAAATTTTTGAAAATGAATACTTCCTGGTGTTTGTGATGGGATGTAATTTTCAAAATAAAACAAAAGAATTAAGCAAGTAGTATAGCAGCGCAGCAAATTCAGTAGATGTGTATAGCATGTCATTTGCAGTTTATAAGCAAACTACACAGACATGTATAGCACATCATTATAGCGTAAAAGGTTAAGTAAAGTTAGGATAATCAGCTCATCACCCACAAGGACAACAGCAAAGCTGTTAGTCTGAGTGACTCGAGAGTAGTGCTGGCACAGCTCATAGGCTATGTCAGTGTGACCTTATAAATAAACCTGAACAATGTTGGGTAAATTTCGCTTGTATTATTATAAATTTTTTTGTTTAAGTATTCATCATATTGGTCTATAAGTGAATATCCAGATGGACTTGGGTGTAGCTGATAGGAGTCAGTATTTTACAGTAATAAGATCATGATATACTCATTTAGTAATAGTGGTGCCCAACCCAAGAGGGAGGTCCTCCATGAATATTTATCTATGGGTGCTAAAAAAGGGGAAATATAGATAAAAATTTTAGAATTGCATTGTGGCATTAGCTTAAGCATGCACTCTAGATGTGGAAGATGAAAAAGGGGTTTTCATTTGGAACCAGCTTCACAAGGCGGGCAAAGGCAAGCAAAGGGGGCTGGAGCATCAGCGGCATGCAGAAGAAGGAGAAAAATGAGGGTTCTCCTCATCAACGAGACCATAAGTATGCTTCACCTCAACATATGGGCCATTTGAAATATATCAAAGGTTAAAAGATTGGGTGCACAAGTAAAAGTTTTGATGCGCTAACAGGTTGAGGTAGTTGGGGTCATAAAGCAAAGATCTTTTTGTGTTGACGCACTCACGTCCAGCTGCAAAAGCTAGTTCTTCAATATTCAATTTGGCTTCCTTGAGGAAATATGTAGTGAAGTTAGGTAAGAGTAGCCCTCAAAAAGTGGCTCTATCGCCATTTGTAGGTCTAGGCAGAGGAGGGAGTCAGTGTGAGCAGCGGCTGATTCAACAGGCTTTTGATGAATTTTTTTGTAAACAGAGAAACTTCTTCTAGGATGGAAACAGTGAGGGGAGTTTGTCAGGGGTTGGTTGAAAAATTGACTTGGAAAATTTAGGTCAATTCCATAAGTATTTTCATCATTGTTGGTCCATACAAGGGTGTCAAGTGCATTTGACATGGCCAACTCTGAGAAAGCAACACATTTTTGAGGCAGAGGCTGATTGGCCATTCACAATGGACCATGACAACCTTGCTGGCACACAAGCAGCCATTTGCTCAAGATTTTTTTGGGATGATGACACTTAGTGGGGCGTAGTGTTGGAAATAGCACTTAAGGTAGTTGAGGTTGGAAAGAGTATTGATCTCCATTTAAAAATCTTAGAAAGATCAGTAGTGGGGCTTACTCCAGAGGGAGTAGTGGCAGGGCCATCTTGGGCGGAATGTGCTTAGTACTTGCACTTTGAGTGAATGAGGTCAAAGCACAAGGGAAAATGATGTGGCCATTCTTGACATGCGTCCATAAGGGATGATCAGGGACTGATCTTATCACAGCATGGGGAGGTATCACGAGGTGAGTGTCCTGACAATATGGGCAGACTTTAGCAAATGCGCAAGGCCCAGTGAAACAATCAGCGCTATTTTGAACCACAAATTGCAGTTTGGGTTGACGCCGTAGGCAGCCAAACCCTCCCTGAGCTTGTGGCGAAGGCATTTGGCGGATAGGTGGGAGTGAAAATCTTAAAACATGACCACCAATGTGGCCTCATCCAGCAAGCAAGTTTGCATGGTTGAGATAGGGGTATTTTTATATATAAAGGTAGCTATGATGCTACCCTAGCATGGGCTTTGCAAGAGAATACAATGTTAAAGTAACCTTTTAAAGGAATCATAATATATAAATCTGGTGCATTTAAAAAATGCCACGACCATCTCAAAGAGGGCCGCGCTGATGTAGAGGAAGAGGTTCCCATACTTGATCAAAAGGCTAAAATTCAGGTTGCTCCAAGGGAGCACCAGTGGGCTTTAAAGAACCGCCTGGGTGCGTGTAATTTTGGTGAGCTAGGCTCCAAGGCGGGACATAGCGACCAGAAGGACTTGTGGAGATAGCTGGGCCAGCCCAGAGGCGTTTTTGTGATAATTAATAAAAACCAGGAGGCGACGCGCTGCCGCCCCATGAAGGGGCAGCAGGCGTCAATCAGGTCAACATATGCTGGGTTTGGCGCTAGCTAAATGCAGTTCTGAGGAAAATTTTTCTAAATTTTGAGTTTGATCAAAATTCTGAATTGAGGCAAATGAGATATTTAAAAAAATCATGATGGTATCACAAAGTAAGAAGTAACTAAATCCTAATTAAAGTATAGAAAAATGTTAGTGTTTATTTAGTATAGCTCTATAAATATCAAAGCGTAGTACTATTATTGGGATAAAATGGGAGATGTGAATTTTAAGATATGTTTCCACTATTAAGATTAAGTATAGATAGGAGTGCAGAAATGAAAGTAAGGATTAGTTTGTGGTCAGGAAACATAACCAATTTTCTATGAGAATAAATTGTGGTCTATGTACCAAGATTTAAGTAAGTCATCTAATATAATCTAAGTTACGATATAAGTTACACTCTGAGCCACAAAATCTAAGTCTAGAAACCCATCCCTTTTGCCATGACCTTAAGAAAGCCCTTAAAAGCTCAAGAGTGGACCAAAGGCACCAGTAGAACCTTTATCACAACTAATGACCTTTCCCACGTTGTTAATGAGCGGTGGGTCACTGCTCTGGCCCCTAATGATCCTTACTCTGTGCCTCCCTTCTCAACTTCTTTTCTTGTAGAAAAGATTAAGAATAATTTAGGAAGATAGCCCAGATCAGGGGCCACCAGAAAGACCACAAGACACATCCTACCCTCAGTCCAGTATCCCCACTCCCTGGAACTAATATCTGTCTCAAAACTTGGGAATTAATTTTATCAATCTAGATAAGTCTGACTGGATCACATAATATGATATTACGTTATGTAGTTTACTTGTACAAGCAATAGAATAATCCTGAGAGCTTTGAATACTAATCGGCTGGCAAGATCAATACTTCATAAATTAGACTATATAAACCAATTTACTTGGCAAATTCATTCAAGTTTGTCTCTATCAAAGTAGCTCCACTGCTGGTCCAAGATGTATTTGTAAGGCTTTAAGCTCTTGCCATTAAGTTGGACAGAGGAATCCACCCATTTAGATCAAAAAGGGCCAAAACCCTAAGGCCTTAACTCTCACCCAGTTCTCTGACCTAGGAAACACCCTAGATGAGAGATGGGTGGCTGCTGCCTCTCCCTGATTGCCATGTGTCTTCCCTCAAACTATCTCCCAGACCAAACCTATCTTGATTTCAGATTATGTAGACTTTTGCATAGGGAAGAAAAGACAACTCTGCGCAGACTTAGGAATTATAGGAAACCTCACATCATGTGTCCTCATCTCCCCTCTCCAGCATATGGCTCAATCAGGAGACTTTGCGAAAGTAAAATAATTTGACATCTGGGCAACCAGGTGAAAATAAATTTGGTATTACGTAAAATTGGGAAAAGATCAAAAAAAGGCTAAAACAGAACCAAGCCTGACGCCAAACTCTGAGTTTTTGAAAACAAATACAAACAATCTGAACTTACCAGAACCTTTTGAGAAAAGGTGAGTTCTTTGATTAATACTGTTAACAGAATATCGATCAAGGCAGCAATTTCAATTATTGAATTAAAATCAACATCCAGGTTCAAAGTTTAGCTTAGGAAAGCCCCCTTCACAACCTAACCTAAAAACCCAGCACCCTGCTAATGGTAGGGTGTTAAGTTGTTATTTAATAAAAATTTTCCTTATTTGTCTTTTAATTTCCAAGTTTCTGAGTTTGAATGAAAAATAGAACAGTATGATAAGTATTATAGTTTTAGAAAGCCTACCAGCTATTCCCTCTTGAAGAAAAGGCTCTTGTGGAAATTTCTGGTCAAGCCCTCAACTATGTTAACCTTAAAATGCCCAAACCATCCCACTCGCTCCCTTACCCTGGAAGAAAGTCTAAAATCCCTATATCCTTCATCATGAGAAGGTCACCAATGACAGAGTTACGCCTTATAGTCTGAAGCTGCTGCTAAGAGACTTGAGATTCTCACGCCTGCAGCCCAGTTTTCTCTTGGCTCACTCGCATCCTAGAATATCCTGTGCTAAAGTTTTTATGAGTATGTGTAATTTATCAGAAAAGCCCTCTGACCCATAATGTTCTTCCCAAACTAACCAATGGAGATTACTGGAAGAGTGCCCATGCCAGTTCTAAGCCACCTTCTAATCCCCGCCCTTTCTCTCTCCGTGAAAACAACAACTCCTAGGGTCTGTTATTGTTACATTATCTAATTTGAGTCATTATTTTACTTGTTATTATGTTTTCAAATGTTCTTCGCAGACTCACCAAATTATCATTTTTCAATATTTATTATATCTGGCTAAGAACAACGCCATCCACATTCTGGCTCCTATGATTGTTGAATGGGTACTCTGATCCATTAATTTAGAAGCTTGCTGCTCTCTAGCAGAAGTTGTTAAAAATTATGCTCCCACTCTATAATTTCAATCTGCAGCACATGAAGTCCATCCCCAAACCCAAGATTTGCCCCACCAATCCACCATTGGATAAGCATGATTAGTCACATACGTGCTTTCCAATATGCCAAATTTTGGCATACCGTCTAAGAGTGAAGAACACTTGTCTATCCATTCCTGAAAGAAGTTTCAGGTCTTCAGACATCTGGAGCGCTCTTCGTTGGGGCTATATACCCCACTTCATATTGGTAATGCAATCTGGTACTCAGATACCTTTTTTTAATCTTGTGCAGCAGTTTGATCCTCACACTAAACTTTAAATAATTTGAGCTCTCAACTAGTACCTGAATCAAACTTACTCAATTTGTGGATTTATTTTATCAATTCTTGTTTAAGTATTACAGAGTGAATCAGGAGATTATTTATGTCTGTTGGTAATTCAGAATTTATTGGGACAGTTTTTAAAGGCAGAAACTGCAAACCTAAGATGAGTGTTCATCAGCTATGCCTCTACCACTCTTAGAGTTGCCTCAGCAAAACTGGGGGTGCCATAATTTCAGCCATTTGCTTTGCTATGAGGCATTTGGTATGCCTATATACTCTTACTACCCTCACAGGAATCTTAGGACGTCCCAGCCTACAGTTCATTAGGATTGCTAAGCCACTATGTCAGGATAGGGTAGCTGAGGGTAGTCATTCCTCTGAAGCATACTGATATGGATGGTATAAATTGTTCTGCAGAGAGTCAATAATGGGGAGAGCTGGGGATCCTAGACATAAAGGCCAGTGAATTGCTGTAAGAATAGAAATAGGTGATGAGGGACCTATTGTAATAAAACCGGTGATTTTGATGCCAATGGCTGGATAGGAGCTCACTAAACAGAGGCTCTAGAAGTAAATGAAATCATGCAGAGCTGAAGGTAAAAACGTATCTTTATTCAGTTAGAGAGCGAATAGTTATAGGATTTATCTTTGTCCTATTTCTTTCAGGGTAATGACGTCCTCTATTGGCAAGATCTTCAGAACACTGACTTTGATCAGGTAGGGAGTCAACGGCAGATTTGCCTTTGACAAATTTGTTAATTTGTGGAGAATAGTGCTCCAATGAGGTGAGGGAATTTCTGGAGAGGTATTGGAGGTAGGGAAATTTAAATTGGACTAAGTGGGAGCATGTCAAATCCCAACAATACCCCCTCAGGATCTTGCTGAAGGGGTTTGTAACAATCAAATTTATTTCCATTGTTGCACTTCAACTCAGATTCGGATTTAATAAATCTGAATCAAATCGTTTTAAAAATACTTTTGGAATGGTCGTTATGGGCGCTGGGTTGTGCCTCACTCAAGTTGTAGATTAGGCTTGTATGAGCCTAATCAATGATTCAGGTCAGGTCCCCAAAGGGCAGCCTTTATAAGGCGCACCCACCAATTCTGAAGCTCACTTCAGAATTCTACCCCTAGCATTCCCTTCCTGGGGAGCATTGTCAGTTGCTCCCCAGATGAGCTCTGGTTGGCAGACCCTTTATATATATCCTGAATATAAAATAAAGGTTGTATTAGTGTTAGTATATCCCGCTTACCTATTGGTCTTTTCAGGTGTCTGGTTTGAGGAGTTTTTGCACAGTTGAATCTGAACAACCACCACTAAAAGACTTTGCATCTACAACGAGTAGTAGGCGACGTTTGGCGCTGTTGGTGCCCCAACCTCTCCCTACTCAGTTGGGCTACTTTGGCTTCCTGTCAGTGCACCAAAGAATTACTATTATATGGTGGTCAGAAACTGGGATTTTTGTCTATTACATTATTCCAAAAGTCAAATGTGCGCTGCACGCCTCAATCCCCAGTTTGGCTGACCTAAGTGGTCACTTGGACCTGTTTGTCAAGGAATCAGCACCAGTTGGAGCTAGTGACTGATGGCAAACCCTGATCCAAAGTGACTATTATCATAAAATCCTAGGGGCCTCCCGCTCATCAGGGATTCTGTTACACCAAGTGTACCTGTCCCAGCAGGTTTTCTCACCCACGGATGGTCCTCCTGGAAAGGGGATGGCCGTCCAGCTGTGCTGAACTGCGCGCCCCTATTGCACTTCTGTTGAAGAAAGCGCCTTCCTGGTCGGGATGGGAAGACCATTGCCAACAGGAGCCTGTGAGGGGGCGCAACACAGCCAAGTGCAGGGCGTGCGTCCTCAGGCCGGATGGGCTGATTTTAGCAACCCAGTCTCAATTTGCCCTCGCCATTTGTCTTTTCCATTGATGATCTTAGAGTTTATTTGGGCTAATTTTCCTGGGGCTTGAGGTAAATTGCCTCAGGAAGCCCTCATTGTGGTGGCCTTCCACTTCGGGGCCCCTCTTTGGGGAGGGGCCCTTCTATACCAGGGGGTAATGTAACAATTGAGTTCGTCTCAATTGATGCATTTCTACTCAGATTCAGATTTTCCAAATCTGAGTCAAATCATTTTAAAATACTTTTGGTTCAGTCGTTTTAGGTGCTGGGTTGTGCCTCACCCAAGCTGTAGATATGGCTTTATGGGCCTAATCAATGATTTGGGTGAGGAAACCAAAGGACAGCCTTTGTAAGGCGCGCCCACCAATTTTAAAAGCAAATTTTGGAATTTTAACCCTAGCATTCCCTTCCTGGGGAGCATTGTCAGTTGCTCCCCAGATGAGCTCTGGTCGGCGGGCCCTTTTTATATCCTGAATAAAAATAAAGGTTGTTATAGGGTTATCATACCTCGCTTACCTGTTGGTCTTTTTCAGTTTCCAGCTTTGAGGAGCTTTTGCGCGGTTGGGTTGTACCAACCCCAAGGACTTTGCATAACCAACTAAAAGTAGGCAATGTTTGGCACTATCAGTGTCTTAAACCTATCAATACTTAGTTATGCTGCTTTGGTTGCTTGTTGGTGCACCAATAAATTCTTTTGTTATAAGGCGGTCTGAAACTCGGATTTTCCATCCGTTACAAGGATGGTACTTAAGCAGAAAACAACTGTGGACGCGATTAACTACAGTACCAGTACCAGTAATAGAGCATTTGGGCCCCCTACGGTATATTACCTGATAAGGGCCAGACCAAGTAGTGGCAAGTTTGTGGTTCCTACCCCAGGGCGATGGTGGTAGAATAAGACTAAATTCACTAAAGAATATTCAGGGGGCGTAGGTCTGCGCTCATTAGCTTGAACCTTTACCTAAAATTGGTACTTTTATAGATTCATTAGCCATAGCTTGGAGACGTATGATCTCATCAGTTAACTTTTGAAGGGTAAGCTCTACATTGTTTAGATTCGCTGATTCAAGGATAGGGTTAAGGCTGGAAGGAAACAGCGGCCCACGCCCATATAGGGCTTGGAATGGGGACATCTTAAATATTCTGTGGTAGCTAACATAATAGGCCAACAAGGCGCTAGGGAGAAAGTCATTCCAATGCACAGGATCAGAAGTGGCCATCTTCCTTAGAATGGAAATTAAGGTGCTATTAGCATGCTCTACTGTACCATTGGTGGTGGGGTGATATGGTGTCGTGAAGAGGTGATTTATACCTAGCAGAGAAGTCAATTTCTGAACTATAGAAGAGATAAAATTCGTGTCATTGTCTGATAAGAGTACCCGTGGGCAACCATTATGGGAGAATTTTTGATGATAATAAAAAAGGGCGGTAGCTCTGGCAGTAGCATGAGGAACCAAAGTGCCCTCACCCACTTTGTCAGGTGATCGATGGCAAGGATGATATAGCAAAGGCCATAGACAGCCACAGGCAATGGCCCTACGACATCAATGCTAACAGTATCAAAAGGGGTCCCCAGGGCTACAAGCTCTAATTTATAGCGTGGATTGGACTTATCCAGGTAGCGGCAAGTTAATCAAGTTTTCATAACATCATATATTGACTTGGCCATATTCTCCCAAAGCATTTGGTTTTTAGCCAATCAAGGGTTTTCTTTATAACCCCATGCCCAAGGGTTTTATGGGCTTCCATGATAGTTTCAGTTAAAAGCAAAGGGCGGAGTTAGGGCAGAAAAGAGATTCCAACTTGTATTACTAAAGCTCCATTGACAACTTTAGTGTTAGCAGCCATCTTCTTTAATTGGGCTTAAATTTCTGGAGAATCTTGGTGCCATAACCCAGGGTGAGGGAGACGCTCATAAAGTCGATCCTTTCTGGGATAGTTACATGTAAAATAGGGAGGCGGTATAATCCATCCGCATTTTGAAGAATGGCGCTGGCTTGATGAACTTTAAAAATCATAATTTTGGAGCCTAAGGGCCAAGCGAGCTAACCTCCCATCAGGGCCTTTCATTTTATAAAGCCAACGGAGGAAGAATGATTGGTAACAATTTAGAATGTTTACCATACAAATAGGGGCGGAAGTGCTTTAATGCAAGTAAAACCGCCAGACACTCACGTTCTGTTACCAAGTAATTCCGCTCTGCTTTGGTTAACATCTTGCTAAAATTAGCAACTGGATGGTCAACTCGGTCTGTTTCTAACTGGGAAAGGATAGCGCCCACATTTGTGTCACTAGCATCAGTAAAGAGAACAAAAGGTTGCTCAAAGTTAGGATGTATTAAGATGGGGGCTGATAATAAGGCAGTGCGTAGGGAATTGAAAGACTGTTGCTGTTCAGGGCCCCAAAAGAATGGCACATTTTTGTGTAGGAGTTCAACTAAGGGCTCAGCAAGGTCAGCGAAGTGAGAGATAAACTGGCGGTAGTAGCACACCATTCCTAAGGAGTCTTAGATTTCTCATAAATTTTTTGGAGCGAGCATGCTGTTGATGGCAGAGATCTTATCTGGGATGGGGAGGATACCTTTCCGCATCACCTTGTGCCCTGAAAATTCCATTTCTCGGTCAAGAAATTTACATTTAGAAGGTTCAGTTTCAAGGAGGCCTCTCATAGCTGCTGAAATACTTATTGAAGATGATTGAGATGAGCAATAAACGTTTGGGAGAAGATGGTGACATCATCAGGTAGATTAACACACACATAAGTTTAAAATCCCTAACAACTAGTCCATAGCCCGTTGGAAGATGGCAGGGTCATTGCATAATCCCTGCGGCATGCGGATGGCTTCATGCAACCCCTCATGAGAGATGAGGGCACACTTGGCATGATCATCAGCGGAGAGATTAATCTGCCAGTAGCTGCTGACTAGGTCGTTTGCATAATAGTATTGTGAGCCAGACAAGGATTGCAATAAGTCGTCAATGAGGGGTAAAGGGTACATGTCTTTACGCATAATAGAATTCAACTGTCGTTAGTCCATAACTACATTGTTATTCCATCTTTTTTCTGAATCAATAGGAGTGGGGAGTAACAGGGACTACATAAGGGTTGAAAGAGGCCAGTATCGAGCAATTGCTTTAATTTGAAGGTAACCTGGGCTTCTTCCATTTTTGATAATTAATAAGGTCAAGAACGAAAAGGTGCAGAATATCCAGGTTTGACCTGGTGTTGTACACCTTGCATATGGCCATAATTGTGGGAGACAGAAGAGAAAATATCTAAATACTCATCAATTAAAGCTTCTGCAACCGCTTTTTGCTCAGCCAAAAATTCAGAACTAATTTGCACTAGCACTGCAGCAATGACAGTGGGCTCCTCTAAATCAAAGTCACGAAGTGTCTCAACCCCATGAACCCCTATCACTTGGTCATAAGGCAAGAAGTGAACATATGCAATTGGTTGATTCAGCTCGATGACTTTAGGGGACTGAGAGAGGTTAGCAAAAAGAACAGTGATAGTGCCTTTGTAGGCTGGATATAAAACCCCTGGACAGGGGAGAGCTTTGAATACAGATGGCTTAGGTAAACTAGAAATCTCAAGCAAGTGATTGAGAGGGTGAACCAACTATATTCCAGTGTCCACCAGGAGTTGGGCCTGTGGAGGTATGGTAATGACGTGGGGAGAGTGTAAAGGCATCTACTCCTCAGCCTCAACCATAGGAGGGGGCAACTTAACTTTGAGCCCCAACACATTACATTCTAAACGCTCAACTGAGGCAGGAGATTTGAGCAGGCACGTCCTCAACTTCCGCTTCCATTTTTCCTTAAGAGCAGAAGTGAAAATTAATGGAACGCAGTATCCTAATATAGAGATAAAGTTATTCTTGAAGTTAATAATAGCAGCATATTTCAAAAGGTTTCCAGTGCCTAATAGGAGGCCTTAGCTATTATTATCCAGGGCCACAGCAAGGACTGAGAGCTGTAGAACACTTAGCTTCATGGGCAAGTGAGAGTAAGCAACTATACCTCAAGCATATGCGGTAATAGCTGTCCTGTATTCTAACGAATGGTTAAGATAAAGATGAATCTTAAATTTTACAATTAGTTGAGAAGAGATAATGTTAATATGAGAGTCCTAACAAAAAATTGTGAGAACCTTCACTTTGTGGGCCACCGCTTCAATATAGGTTACCATTACTTTCCACTTGGCTGGGATAGAATATATAGCTGCAGGGGCTGGCTCAGAAAGAGGATAAGAGGAAATGTCGCTAGGTTTATTATCAACTGAAAGCTTAATAGGATTTTCCTCTTCAGGATTACTAGGGCCAACAAAGTGAGCAGATATGGTATGAAACAATTGGTTTTGAGGTGAAGTGGAGTTGTCAGCATAGGGAGCCTCTCGCCCTATGCTGACCCCTTTTTTTCTTTTTTATCAGCAATTTTAGTCCAACAATGCTGAATGGTGTGGTTGTGACAGCCACAATTGGTGCAGTTGGGTTGAGCTCGATTTTTTTTCAGACTCATTATTGTTCAACATATGAATTTGAGGATGTGAGGCTGAAGCGGAAGAAAAAGTGGCAGTAACCACAGAGGCGGGAATTTCAAGGAGGGCCTTTATGATATCTAAGATAGAAGTTTTTTTTACTGAAATCATGCGGAGATGGAGCTGCGGGTGAACTTTAAGACGGACAGGATGGCAACAACTGCATCATTAAGTGTAAGGCGGTCATTGGTCACCAAAGCTTGAGTTTTAGCATAGAACCGAGCAGCAAACTCTGTTGGGGATTCTCCACGTCTTAACTTAATACTCATAAAGGCCTGTTTCTGTTTTGCCAAGGTAAGATCACTACCAAATTCCTTAATAAGCGCGGCCTTAACCTCGGTCCAAATATTGCATCACATTAGGTGGGGTACCATAATTTCTTGAGCGGATCTACTAATGAAAGAGGGTAAGTATTTAACTTTCTGACGGTCAGGAGCTTCCTCCATCGCGCTCTCAAAAATAGTAGAAATGAAGCAATACTTCCTTCCCCCAGGGGTGAACTTGTCTTTAGAAGGTTTAAAAGTAGTTTCTTCAGGAGCCAAAATTACATTGCCGCCCACTGGGCTAGTTCAATTTTTAAGTAGCTATTAATTGGAAGGAGGCATAGGCTTCTATTTAAATCAGCTTGTTAAAAACTATCCAGATCATCTTGAAGAGCCCCAATTTGGGCAATTAGGGAATCAGTAGAAGTTTTTTGTTGAAGTTCATTATGTAATGATTCCATTTTGACACGTTGATTTTGAATTAGAGATCGGAGCTCATGATTGTCTTGATCCAACCTAATGATTCTTTCTTTTTAATGAGTTATAACTGAGTTGAGGGAATCATAAGGATGATGAGTGTTGTCTAACCCTTCCTTAATCGCATCAACAATAAGGTTTAGATTAATAGGTTCTCCAGAGCAATATAGACAACAGCTTTGAGCAATATTTTAAAGTTCTTATTCTAGAACGTAAAGGCAGCTGTTTAAGGAAATATCCTCTCGAGGGGAAGGTAAATGCACAGTCATCCCAGAAGGGCCAGGGGGACCAGGTTGCCTTGGAGAGCAAGGAGGACCAAGTTGTCCAGTAGGGCCAAGAGGCCAGGGGGCCGCGAGGACCAGGCTGCCCATAACCAGGGGGTCCAGTTGACCCAGGTGGCCCTTCACCCCCATCAAAACCAGGGGGCCCTATCACCCCTGCGGGACCAACTGATCCCCACTCCTTGGTGGGCCTGGGGAACTTACAGAGCCTGGAGGCCCTGGAGTTCCGTACATTCCTGAGCCATTGAACGCTGGTTGGAGCACTGTTTCAATCTGGTTCATTCATTCTAAAGTTTGTTTGATAAAAGTATAAGTTGGCCTGAGAGATTGATGGTGGCTTGTTGCAACTGACTCTCAATAATTGTGGTGGTTCTAGTAAATTAAGCAGCTACTTCCTCATAAAGAAGGTTATCTAAAAACACGTCCATTTAAATGAGCTGGGTTTGAATAGAGATAAGTTGGTTGCTGTTCTCAAGAATGGCCTCACAGTTATCTCTTACAACCACAGAAGCTGAGTTGTAGAATTTTAAAAGATAGTTTGTAACTATTGTGAAAAGGCAAACTGTCTCAATATTTCCTGATGTTTCCCATCATTTACACTAAATGGTGTATGGATGGGTGAAAAACCGGCGCAAATATCGCTCAGTGCAAGATGTTCCTACCTCAGTGCTGGGTAAGTCAGCAGATTCATATATAGAGCTTGCATGTTATCAGGAACTGCAGATTTTAGTTTTGATAGGAGCGATCTCCAGAGAAAAGAGCACCTAAAAGTAATTGATTTAAATATCAGAAACTCCAGTAGGCTGAAAGCAATAGTTCTGGGGGTCAAGGGTCAGAATAGAGATATTGAGCATAGCATGGAATTGCATAAGATTGGGTTCATTGTTCTCATGTTTGCGGTTTCCATTAGAAGTTACCCATTGATTGATGCTGAAAATTTCAGTAAGTGGACAAATAGAGTCTTGGCGGTGATCATCCATTGTGAATATTTATTCACCAGGTAGCTCAGGAGCGCACCTGGCAGGGAGCACCAATCATTTTGTCAAGATAGGGTAGCTGAGTGTAGTGGTTCCTCCAAAGAATACAGAAATAAATGGTATAAAATGTCCCGCAGAGAGTCAATAGCAGGGAGAGCTGGAATTCCTATATGTTGGGGCCAATGAATTGCTATAAGCATTGGAATAGGTGATGAGAGACCTATTGTAATAAAACTGGTGATTGTGATGCCAATGTCGGAGAGGAGAACACTAAACAGAGGCTCTAGAAATAAGCAAAATCAATAACGTACTGGAGGTAAAAACTAGTCTTTATTTAGTTAAAGGAGCTAATATTTATAGGTTGTGTCTTCGTCTTATTTCTTTCAGTTAACAACGTCCTCCACCGGCAAGATCTTCAGCACCTTGAATTTGATTAGGTGGGGAGTCAACGGCAGGCTTGCCTTTAACCAATATGTTAGGTTGTGGAGAATAGTGCTCCATTGAGGTAAGAGGAATTTTTGGAGAGGTATTGGAGGTAGGGAAATTCAAATTGGGCTGAGTGGGAGAAGGACGAATCCCAACAGTCTGCCTCTCAGCCATCTTATAAAGTATGACACCTGGTACCCATATTGGTTCACCAGCTTAATTTTTGCGATTGCTTCTCAGAGATGCCTAACCTTGTGTTTCCAGTACTTTTGGGTATGGGTTGATGATGGTGGCGGCATGTGAGAATTCATCTTGAATCTAATATGCTGTCATCTCCAACGGTCAGGGGGAGGGAGAGTATCTCTTATTGGATACCATTACTACAATGCAAGGCCATAAATTAGTTACATCTTTTGTTTCTACCGTGGGCCTTCAGCCAGATTTTCGTGGCGTTGATGAAATATTAAAGTATCTTTGGTCCTGATAAGGTGTACCACCTTCCCCCACATACAGAATATGACTTGGGTTTTTGGACAACAGTGCAGGTGGTGAACATAAATTGTCCACTGTACACACACACAGAGGAGGAGGAGGAGACTGCCCTCAACGCATGATTAGATGACATTCACAAGAAGGGTTGGTTATTCCAAGAGACATCCTTGGTTGCCTCTCACATTGTCTTTGCCAAAAAGGAAGATGGTTCCCTTCATCCCTGTGTGGATTACGGCCACTTTAATAAGATTACTGTCCATGATCCCTACCCACTGCCTTTTAAAACAGACAATTGGCCAAGCAATCGCTTAGTGACTTTTTCAAAACTTGATTTGGTTAACGCCTTTAATCAAATTAGAGTTATGGAAAGTCAAGAATGGCTTACCACTATCTAAACAAAACAAGGCATATCCCAATTTTGAGTGATGTCTTTTGGGCTTAAGAATGCATTCAACATTTCAAAAGATGATTGATAGCGTTGGGTGATCTGCGTTCACCTGTGCAATTGCATATATTGATGATATCTTGGTACACCCCCTACTCTTGAACAACATGCTAAGGATTTGGAGGCAGTAGTGGCTAACTTGCATAAGACAATTCTGTTTGTCAAGCCATGAAAATGCGATTTTTATCAGGAATAAGTCACCCTTTTGGGAAATCTTGTCTTGAGAGATGGCTACACTATCCCACCCAGAAAATTGGATACTATCTGAGAGTGGCCTACTACAATGATACAGAAGCAATTGAGAAGCTTCTTGGGCACTGTTATAAAATTGGCAGTACTCGAGAGATATGCTGACGGATTTTGCACAGGGTTCAACTCACTGAGCAATTAGGACCAACAATATGATAATTGTTGTCCTCGATATGACAGGATAGATGTATAAAACAATAAATAAATATGGAGCACTCGCTCCCTTCCTTTTTTTATTTTATATATTAATACAGCGGACTCTCGCTGTTCTACTTACTTCTTAAACTACTAACAACTTAACTTTCTCAATCATCTCGTCCCACTTGTATCATATGACTTTAGATGGTACCACTTTCATGGCTTAGTAATTCACTTCGCCATATCTCATTGGTTCCACCAATCAGTAATTCATCAATTCACAATCTCCCAAATCAGCCAGTTTCCCAATTAACCCAATATCGCCCCATTTTGAGGCGATCAATAAATCATATTTGTACCAACTCAGCAATTTCCATCCATTTCACCATATTAACTTAGTGCTTATTGTCCAGTCATATCGGAATTATGATATTACCCCCTCCTTGACTGGACAATAAGGCTCCTATTGCTTATATGCCCGGAGGAACTTTGCATGCACTTGGTTTATGATTCGACTACTAATGGGGTCCTTAATAGTATATGCATCAACACCAGTTTTCTCTATGACTTCAAATGGACCAATCCATATACTGGCCAGCTTGTGTTTTCACTCAAACCCATGCTGATTGTGGAAGAGAACCATGTCGCCTTCCTTGAACTGTGCTAACCCACTTCAACGAACCTGATCCACAGCCTGATTCCTGATCTTTTTGGCTAAGCTGAAGGAATAGGCTTCAGTTTGCAATTTGATCATAATGTTTGCAAGGTTAGTCAAATAGCGGTGGGGTTTTACTCCATCAGTATCTTCCACTCACTAATAAAATAACGCCAGAAGAGCTAGGTGTCAACCGTATAGAAGTTGGAAGGGATTTTTTCCTGTGGTGGAATGGTAACTGATGTTATAGGCAAACATGGCAGTGGAAAGAAGGGAGGTCCAATCAAATAGTCGATCTGTTATTAATTTCCGCAGGATATTCACCAGAGTCCCATTCACTTGTTCGGCCATTCCATTGGATTTGGGGTGGTATGGGGTTGTTAGAACCCCGCGGATACCCATAAGCTCGTTCAATTTGGGGAGGATGTGCGAGGTAAAATTTGTTCCAATATCAGTGAGAATAAACTGAGGGCATCCATGTCACTGAATAATGCACTCCATCACAAACTTGGCCACTGTAACTGCCCCCAAATCTTTTATTGCCCTTACTTTGACCCACCGAGTCAGATAGTCAATAGCCACCAGAATGTACTTACACCGGTTAGCTCCTGTTGGCAAGGGACCAACAATATCCAGGGAAACAGTATGCCAAGCAAAGTGAGGTTTCACTACCTGATAAGAAGTCTTATGGCGGAATGGCTCCTCCACATGGCACTGATGGCAACAAGAAATGGTTAGAGCACATCAAAGTTCATACTTTCCCAATAGTACTGAGGGCGCAGCAACTCCATTGTCTTGCGCACTCTGCCATGTCCGACTGCCTTGTGGGCGCTCATAATAACTACCAGCCAGATTGAAGGCCGCGGAAAATTAACCATAGAATCGCCTATCCGCTTATATAGTTCCCCATTCTGTTGGAAAGTATTTGTTCGCATCTCATTTAATGCTTTGATCACTTGGGGTGGTTTGTCATCATACTTTCCTCTAAGCATCTTGTCATACATCATATCGCTGAGGTCCGCTGTCACCGCAACAGTCAGCAATCAAGATAAACAGTCAACGTTCTGATGCTTTGCTCCTGTCCAATGAAGGATCTCAAAATCATAAGCATGCAGCTTAAGAGCTATCGAGCCAAACGGCCTTCAGGTTCTTTGAGGTTCTGCAAGCAGCGTAATGATGTGTGGTCTATTACAACTTTGAACTTTACCCCATGCAAGTATACTCTGAATTGCTTATATGTGTAGATTACTGCTAAGCACTCTCGCTCAGTCACAGTATAATTACATTCAAGGCTATTCAGATTTTGGCTGCAGTATGCCATGGGATGCTCCTCTCCTTAATCATCTTTTTGGGACAAAACTGCTCCCACAGCGGAAAGAGATGCATCCATTTGTACAATAAATTCCTTTTTGTAATTTGGGTAGCGTAACACAGGTGCACTGATTAGTGCCGTTCAAAGTGTACCAAGGCGCATTGGCGCCAGTCTGTCCATTCAAACATGGCATCCTTCTTCAGCAGCTCAAACAGCGGCCCTCCAATGCAACTGAAATTGGGTATGAAGCGTCAGTAATAACCCACCATCCCTAAAAACACTTGAATGTCCTGTTTACAAGCTGGCTTTGTCATCTGCCGAATGGCCTCCAGCTTGGCTCGTTGAGGTCTCAGCCCTGTCGCAGCCACCACAAAACCAAGGTATTACAACTGATCCTTGAAGAAGTTACATTTCCTGGGCTTAATCTTGATATTGGCCTTATCCAGTCGGCGAAATGCCTCTTCTAGATGGGTAAGATGCTCATTGAATGTGCGCAAGAAGATTTTAATATCGTCAAGGTACACCAAAACACATGACAGCTTCAGATCCCCTATACTGGTGTCCATTGCTCCTTGGAATGTAGCTGGGGCAATATATAGCCCTTGTGGCATACGAGTTGGTTGGAAAAGCCCTTTGGATGTGATTACAACACATTTTTCTTTTCCGCTGGGGGCAACTCAATTTGCCAGTAACCAGATATCAAATTCATTGCTGAGAAATAGCGAGCTTTACCTAACCGATCCAGTGCATCATCAATCCGTGGAAGAGGGTATGAGTCCTTCTTGGTGATACTATTAATCTTCTGGTAGTCAATTCTACATGGTCCTACCATCCTTCTTTTTAACAATTAAGACAGGTGAAGCCCACGGACTCTTAGATGTTTTGAGCATTCCCTGCACTAACAGCTGATCAATCTCCACATTGACGACTCTTTCGCTGCCCTTGATCAGCGGATTGGCCAAGACCTAATGGGGGATGATCCCCAGTGTCCAGATGACGGATAAACCCCGGGCGCACCCTAAATTGTAATTGCCAACAGCAAAGATCTCTTTTTTTTAGTACTAGATGGTAACAGCAAAGATCTCTTCATATTTTTGAAATAGGGATTCTACTTGATCTTTTTGGTCTTTTGTTAGCCCCCTTAATTTTTCGCGCGGTACAACTGCCATTACTCCAGTCTGTGTTTCAATGGGCAGGCCAAATTCATCCAATGAACTGAACTCATGAGCCTGGAGGACCTCTTCAACTAGAATAAAATGTAAGTACGCTACTATTTTAGTGTCAGCGGATTGCATCGGGTTATTCTGAAGATTTGCTACTAAGACCTTGATCTCCCCATGTCCCAGAAGTATAATGCCTGGGGCCACATGGGGCTCAAACCGTGATTGCTGATAAGGTCCAATGACCTCCCCATAAAGCCCAGCAGGCACTTCCACTTCTAACTCAGTGTTTATGAATACTTGGTGTCCATAGGGAATAGATATAGGTCCCGCAGCTCTAAGTGGTAGCCCTTGATATTCATAAATCTAATTGGGAAGGGCCCATGTCTTACACTTTAGCAATGATAGCGAACTGAAACCAACCCATCACCATATGCAAGGTTAACATGACTCATGTGTACCGATTCTTTTGACCTTCCTCTGGAGGTAAAGTAGATTGGTATCCGCTGCCCCAGAATTTCAAATGTATCTGCAGTCATATCAACAACAACTCCATAATGGCGCATAAATGCTGTTCTGATTAAAAGATCATAGTTATTATTTGGTAGCACTATGGCTGGGGCTACAATGACAATTGACCCAAATCTCAAAGGTAGTGCACTGTACGCTCCTTCAGAGACCATGTTTTCCGTGCCGCTGTCCCATACACCATATGTTATTTCACATCAGACTATAACGCCAGTCTTGCCACCAACTTTGTGGACACTATATTTATTGGGGCAGCCATACCAATTATTGCATAAACTTGGGTTTTTGCTACAACAGTGTCACAGTAAGTACATTCAGCATAGAAGGCATTCTGATTGTTTAGAACATGGACATTTAACTGATCTCTTTTTCCAAGAAGCTAATAATATCCTTCCCCACTTAAGAGTATTCTTTAATAATAGCGTCCACAGGGAAGGCCACGCTTACTTCTTTCCAAAAGAAGCACATCAGCTAATGGATCTAATTCATCGATAGAAAGTTAATCAAATATTTGGCAAGCATAAAGCTTTGATTGTTCCTGAGAGCTTACTTCCGCCATGTTCATGAATTGCGTTTGTGTCAGCATATTCACCCCTCCAACTGGTCGCTGATATAATAAGGCATCATCATACTGAGGTACTTCCACTGAAGGTACAGAAATAGGTTCCAGTGGGACGTTTTGGGTCAGAATAGTGGAGGTAGAGAGTCCCATCTCTACTCCGCTATGACTTTTTCCCTGGTGATACTGCTCCTGCAGCAGGTACTGAACCCGCCGTTTGCGGCAACTTCTAGCCAGGTGCCCTGAGCAACCACATGAAAAGCAGATGCCCCCAGAAAGCCTGCGACCTTGATTATTGTAAAAGGAGCCACCCCAAGATTTGGCTGGAAGAAGGGCTTGTATTGCTGATAAGGCCAGAGGATGCCAACTGATTGCTAAACAAGGAAGGATGATTCCTCCAGATAAAAAAGGCTAGCAGCGGAGGTGCTAGGTTTCCGCTCTATATTGGGTGAAGGGAAATTAGCAGATAGACGGCGTAGAATTTAAACAAATTTGAGAAAGTATACCTTAGCCTCTAAATATGGAGCTAATGTATTAAAGAACTCTTGGTATGGTTTCACAGCAGAGGTCAATGCTATGCATATGTCACATTCAGTTAAAAGCCCTGCCCCAATTAACACATGTGCTTCCACTGAGAATCGATCAGCAAAGGCAGTGAGAGTCTCGTTAAGCTTAAACCCAATGGTAATAAACTCAGCCTTTCATAGTGCCATTTTTGAAGTTCCTCCAAACAGCCACAGCACAGTATCCTTCATTTTTTGTTAGGTAACGGAACTGCTCGGAAGATAGCAAGTAACAAGGTTGGCACTTCCAACATCCAAAGTGGACATTAGTAATTTGTCTTTACGCCAATCTGACACCCCTTCTACTGCAAACTCAAACCGTTTAAAAAACCCATGGATGTTCCCATCACGGTCAAATGGAGGCAGCTTATAAATACAACACTCTTGCAGAAATTCCTTTTTCCAATTGAGCACAACATCTAAGTCAAGCTTGAGTTCTGTGTAGTCAACAGTTGTAGTATATTGAGATGATTCCTTAGTGAAACAAGCTGGAAACAACATGACTAGCAACTGAGGAACGCTTCTCAGTCTATGTGATTGATCAATGGGCCCCCTGTAGTGAGCACCACTGTTATAAAATTGGCAGTACTTGAGAGATATGCTGACGGATTTTGCACAGGGTTAACCCACTGAGCAATTTGGACCAACAATATGATAATTGTTGTCCTTGATACGACAGGATAAATGTATAAAAAATAAATAAATATGGAGCACTCGCTCCCTCCACTCTCTTTTATTTTATATTAATACAGCGGACTCTCGCTGTTCTACTTACTTCTTAAACTACTAACAACTTAACTTTCTCAATCATCTCATCCCACTTGTATCATACGACTTTGGATGGCACCACTTTCATGGCTTAGTAATTCACTTCGCTGTATCTCATTGGTTCCACCAATTATTCATTCATCAATTAACAATCGCCCAATTTGGCTAGTTTCTCAATAATCCTAATATTGCCCCATTTTGAGGCGATCAATTAATTGTATTCATACCAACTCGGAAGATTACATCCATTTTACCATATTGACTTAGTGCTTATCATCAAGTCATATCAGAATTGCAACAGGCACCATCATATTCTTGAAAATTTTTTTCCTGCTCTATCCCAGGAGATGCCCCACTATATTCCCTCATGGGCAAGAATGTTCCCTTTCACTGGACGTCCAAATGTTAGCAGGCATTCAATTCAATTAAGGAGGTGTTTTTATCGCCTCCCATCCTTAAGCACACAGAGCTTATTAAACCCTACATTGTAGCATGTGATGCGTCATCTGCCACAGTAGGGGCTGTTTTGCTTCAAGAGCATGATGGGTTGGAACACCCAGTTGCTTATTTCTCCTACAAGTTCTCATCCACTGAGCAATCCTGGGTCATTTACAACAAGGAGCTGGCAGCCGTGGCATGGGCCTTGATCTACTGGCGGTATCTCCTGCAAGGCGCTCAGCATGAGTTGACTGTGCAAACAGACTACCAAGCTCTCCTTTACTTCTGTAAGCCAATGAAGTTGGCGCACCTCCAGGCCCATACTTACTGGAACTAAGTGCAGTTTTAGCTTCAAATACAAATTTGTGAAAGGAGCATTAAATGTCCTTCCTGACTTTCTAAGCCATAACTCTACACATTTCCCAGAAGACTCAGATGAGGCGGATATCATCACAGTTATCTCCTCAACCCAAATCTTGTCCATTGTACCCCCCATGGTTTCAGAAGTGGATTAGCTTCAGACACACCCCTGATTTCCCAGGTCTTAGCAGCACAGACAGCCTGTGCAGAAGGGCGAAACTTTTGGAGCAGTTGTCCCTCCCAACTTTGAAGCACTCCCTATACTCTCTTGCTGATGGTCTTATTGACTTTTGGTCATGGGTTTGGGTGTTTTCTCCTCTGAGTTGAAGTGCTTCAGGCTCATCATGATCATCCTGCAGTCGGATATTCAGGAAATAGGATTTTTATTAACTTAGTCAAGCATAACTATAATTGGGCGAGATTGTCAAAGGATGTTCTAGAGTGTATTGTAGACTGTGTAACTTGCACATGGGACAAGTTGAACCGGTATGGCAGGAATGGTCTCTTACATCCCCTACAGCAGGCAGAGGGTCCATGGACATCAGTGTCTGTGGACTTTATTGTTGAGCTTCCCAGTTCTAATGGGTTTACAACAGTTATGGTGGCATTAGTTCATTTCACTAAATTTTCTCCTGTTTATCCCATGCTCCTCTGTCATTACTTATGAGGAAACTACCCATCTCTTTTTGAGATATGTGTTCACTATGTTAGGCCTCCCTCTGAATATTATCAGCAACCATAGGCCCCAGTTCATGACACAATTCTGGAATGGGCTCTTGGAAATTTTGATTCACACCTTGCCACTCGACTGCATACCAAATACAATCAGATGGACAAACTGAAAGGGTCAACCAGATCCTGAAACAGTACTTATGGTGCTATGCTGGAAATGCTCAGGATACCAGGATAGATGACCCGCCCCTCAGCCAGTTCGCATATAATAGGAACTCATGCGTCCACTCGGGTTTCCCATATGAGGCTAACTTGGGATACAATCTCTTGTTCTCAGTAGGCCCATGATTCCGCCTGTAGGTAACTGCTGCCGCCAAAAATGCCCAACACATTTGAGCCACATAGTCCTTGGTTCCAGCACACTTAACTAAGGCCATAAGTAACTACAAACAATTTACAGATCAGAAGCTTCTATCAGAACATGAGATAAAGTTGGGTTCATATGTCATGCTCAACACGCATCACTTACAGATGCAGGTCCCCTCACGAAAGTTTAAAAGTAAGTGCTCTGGTCCCCATCTGGTCGAAGAGAACCTAGGAAATGGCACTTTACGTTAAAATTGCCACCCCCACTGGAAGCAAAACTGGTCTTCCATGTGTCCCAGTTGTCCCCATTTAAGGGGGCAATCCCCTTGGACCCAGAGCCCATTGTTATTGAGGACACGGTGGAAGCCGAAGTTTAGGGCATCCTGGCTTTCCAGAAATCCCGCTGACAGTCCAATATATTGTTGCGTGGAAGGTCTACCCAACCTAAAAAAAAAATAGCTGGGTTGGCGCAAGGGACTGTCGCAACTTCTCAGAGCTTGTTGAGGCCTTCCATGTCACCCATCCTGGTGCTCCCCATACTCCCCAAAAATTGCTACACTAATGGCAATCAAGCTGCCTGAGGCCTATATAAATGTGGCCTATCAAGATTCTAATATGACTGGGCAATAAGCTTTTGTTCCGGTGAATTGTTAATTAGATGTGAAGCGAGCTCCAAGGGCGAGTAATAGGTTAGAGCAATGTGAGGTGAATAGATCAAATCAATTAGGGTTTGGTAATTGAGGAAATTCCATTGAAGCCTCAATGATCGAACAAATTCTACATTTATAGTGAATTGAGATTGACTAAGCGAAATGTGTAAAATCCATTGAGGAATACTGAGAGTTAAGGGTTGAGCGAGAGAGAGAAGGAGAGAGAATTTTTGTAGAAGAAGGAAGAGAGGAATAAAGAAGAAGTGAGTAGGAATAAGTAGATAGCGTAAGCAGAGAGGGTCTGCCAGTTAGATCATATTAAAATAAATAAGTAGCGCAGTTGGGGCGATTGCCTCATATTTTTGATATAAGTTTATTACGTTTACTTGAGGGACAAACGATCTCCATATCATTTGGCCGTTGCTCAGTGGGCTAAACCCTGTGCAACTCATTCAGCGGAAATAAGCCATATCCGCCAAAATGTTTACAGTGGTGCTCACTTCAGGGGGCCCATTGATCAACTAATAACAACTTCATCAATTGCACCTATGGCACAACCAGCTCACTTTAATGGGGCACTACCCCCGGTGATTAAAATATCTCACTATGGGGAACTGAAGCTTGCTTTGTATACCTTACTTCAGGCGAAAAAAGTGCTTTTTCATGATACTAAGAATATTACTGAGCAGCTCAACTAAGCCTTCCGCCAACTGCTCCTAGTAGGTGACCATGCCAACCTACTTGCCAACCTCTTGAGCAGCATGACGGAGTGGCTAGACTGTGCAGCTTATAAATTAGATAAGGTTGTTAAGGAAAAGGAAATCTGCAGTGACCTGCTGCCCCCATTTAACCGTGATGGTAACATACATGGGTTTTACAAGCGGTTTGAGTTTGCCATAGAGGGGGCTTCTGATCGACAAAAAGCTATACTGTTGTTATCTGCGTTGGATGTTTCAAGTGCTGATTGAGTTACTTTCTATCTTAAAAACAGTACTGTAGCTTACCAAGAGGCGAAGGAGACTGTAATTCGCCTGTTTGGGGGCAAAGCGAAAATGGCTCAGCGCAAGGCGGACTTTTTAACAATATCTTTTCATAAAAAATGAGTCTTTAATACAGTTTGTGTAGTGATTAACTAATGAGGCTCATGTGTTGTTAAGTGCAAATGTCTTATCTAATGAGTAGGTGGGCATAGCAATGATGGCGGCCATCAAGCCCTACCTCAAATTGCATAATGTTATGGCGAACACTCTTCAGGAGGATGCAGAGTTACTCAAAATCATCCATCGATTACGCCGTTTATCAACCACATTTAGTGCTCCCAATGTGGAGCGGAAGGATCCTGTATTTGCCACTGATATTCCGCTAAAGGAAGGATCCCACCAATATGGGGGCAATCGGTGGGTCACTCCTTGGCCACTTAACTCCTGGATGGGTCCTTTACGTCCCTGTTATGATCAAACCGCTTATCCTTAGGCCCATAATAAACCGTGGTTCAATAGTAGACCTAGACCTTCTGGGGTGATTCAGAGATGAGGGCCGGTCCCAAACACTTGTTTCTCGTGTGGCCAAACAGGTCATTATGCTTTTAGTTGTCAGGCCAAACTAAGGTTCCACGCAGTATCCGTTGTCCCATATAAACAGGGAAAAGGGCGAGCGGAGTAGAGATGGGACGCTCTTCTTCCGCTGATTCAAATGTAATTGTCTCTGATGTTCATCATGAATCACTTTGTGTCAACTCTGGGGCACACTCTGAGGATTAACTATACCAACAGATTCTTACCACCTTTTGGCCTCAAGCTGAGGAAGAGACCCCAATAATGCAGTACATGGGGTTTCACCAGACGTGTATAAGCCATACGCCTGACAAATCCTTGAGAGGAATGGTACAATTGGCGGTGAACCCCCCGCATATGTTGCAGCTTTGGAGGAGGTGGAGGTGGCGATTCCTTTAGAAAAGATTGCCTAAGAGTATCCTCATGTTGGGGCTGGTATGTACACTTTTCTGGATAATCAAACGCCCTTGAACTTTTATGTATTAAACACCAAAGGTTCTTCTTATTCGGAATGCACCTACTGTGACATATTTGTACAGAATACCAAAATTCGGGCGATCATTGATACAGGCGCTCCTGTCAATATAAAATCCATTAAGCTTGAAGATAAGCTTCCGATGAAGCCAGATGTGAACCAACGAGTAGTGTATGGAACTGCAGGGGCACAGAGTACTGTGTCAGAAGGCGCATATAGCTCATTGCCTTTGATGTTTGGGTCAGGTGGAACATCCACCCCAGCTGCGGTGTTTCCTAATGACCACTATGACATGATGATTGGGGCTTCATTTATGCAACACTTTGGGGCAGTGGTTAATATGGCGGACGAAACCATCAGTATCTTGGGGCAACAGATCCTTATTTATTTTACTTCCAGCGGAGTCCCAGATGACCCAATCCACTCCAGTCAAATTAATCTTGCCTATAGCGATGGTGTAATTCCTGTAAGATATTAACAGATGAAGCAGAAGACCCAAATAATTCCAAACCAGATTTATGAGTTCAAAGGGGTTCCGCTACGAGCTGTGAATGCTTGGACTATCCCTTCTGGGCATCAGGTCATAATTGGGACAGAGCTCAAAATTGATATACTGGGAGGTCTGTACGGAGAGGTTGTGGGGCCTTATCAACAATCGCGGCTTGAACCTCATGTGGCTCCTGGGTTACTGTTACCAGGGCAGGGGGAAGTGAAGGTGTTGATAGCGAATCTGAAAAAAGAGGTGATGAAGGTTCAGCGACACCAAGTGGTGGCTTACCTGCACCTGGTCCCTATTGATGAGGTCCACCAGGTACATGACTTTGGTTCCTGGGAAGATCTTGGCTTGCCTCAAAAAAACACCTTCAGCGTAATGATGGTGGTTCCGCAGGAGGAGCTAACTGGTCTATTGGAGGATCAGAAGGACAGGGTGATGGATCTGTTCTAGAAATATCACAGCATTTTTGCAACTGATGATCATAACTTGGGTTGCGCTTGCGGGGTCATGTATTGGGTGGACATGGGAGACCACCCCTATCAGGTCATGACCTATCTGACGCTTGAAGGCAGCAGAAGAAGTTATATCTGCAGAAATAGATACATTGGTGGAACATGGAATGTTGGAGCAGTCAAAGAGTCCCTGGGCATCTCCGGTGCTCATTGTCAAAAAGAAAGGTGTCTCCAATCGAGTAGTGATCAATTATCAGAAGCTTAAAAGCATTATGAAAAAAGATTTGTACCCACTTACGCGAATTGATGATGCTTTAGATCAGTTATGTGGGACCAATTATTTATCTGCTATGGACCTGATATCAGGGTACTGGCAGATCGAGTTGCTAGTGGTGGAACAAGAAAAGTGCGTGATAATTGCCTCAAAGGGATTGTTCCAGCCTACACGTATGCCACAGGGTTTGTGAAATGCCCCTGCTACGTTCCAGCGGGCTATGGACACTATTTTGGGTGACCTAAAGCTTTCTTGCGTTCTTATCTACCTTGACAATATCAACATATTTTCGCGGACGTTCACAGGCACCTTGGACACCTGGAGCAAGTATTCTGCCTAGCTGATGCTAATATCAATATAAGCCCCGAAAGTGTCACTTTTAAGGAACAATTGGAATACCTCGGCTTTGTGGTAGACTCCAAAGAGCTTAGCCCTCAGCCAGCCAAGGTGGAAGCATTCACAAGGTAACTTGGCCAAGCAATAAGCGGGATATTCAGGTGTTCTTGGGGATGGTCAATTATTACTGGCGGTTCATTACCAACTTCAGCTGTATTGGGGCTCAACTCTTTGAGCTACTTTAGAAAAACGCTGCCTTCAACTGGATGGATTGATGTCAAACTGCTTTTGATGTATTATGAACTGCGTTGGCTAGCAAACCTGTTTTACAATATTCCAATTTAAAAAAAAGAGTTTTTCATGAAAATGGACGCTTTGCCTTCTGCTGTAGGGGCTGTGTTATCCCAAAAAGTCGATGATGGTGTGGAGCACCCCATTGCAATTTGCAGCTGCTGTTTAACTGGCCCTTAACGGAATTACACCATGACTGAGCAGGAGTGTTTAGTGGTAATCTATGCATATAAACAATTCTGGGTCTACCTCCATGGGGCGAAATTCAAAGTTGTAACAGATCATGCCTCATTGCGCTGGCTACAGAACCTGTGGGAGCCTAAAGGGAGGCTCGTGCGATGGGCTTTGAAGCTTCAAGTTATGATTTTGAGATCATGCATAGGCCAGGGGCGAAGCATCAGAATGTGGACTATCTTTCCCGATTACCCACAGTCGCCATTATAGCAGATGTGGCAGACATAATGTACAAAAAATGATTGTGGGAAAATATCATAATGAGCCACTGCCCGTGATCAAAGTTTTAGATGGGCTTAGGCAGGATTTATTCTTGCGCATTGGAATTTATATAAGTGGATGGGGGAATCAACGCTGAGTTTCCCAAAACCCTCTGCCAGGCCTGCAATCATTAGGGATGCCCATAGGGTGGTAGGTCATGGAGGGTTGAAAAAGACGATGGAGTTCTTATGACCCTTCTACTATTGGGAGAGTATGCACTACAATGTGCTTGAGACGGTTGGTTTGGTGCCATCAGTGCCAAGTGGAGAAACCATTCCACCAAAAACCCACCTACCAGTTACTTAAGCCTCAGTCACATGGCATACAGTTTCATTAGACGTGGTGGGTCCTCTGCCAACTGGCGCAAACTGCTCCAAATAAATAATAGTTGCCATTGACCATTTGACAAGATGGGTGGAAGCAGGGGCTATCAAGGATTTGGGGGCTGTCACTACCACCAAATTCATCCTGGAGTTTGTTATACAGCGCCATGGTTGTCCGCAATTTATCCTAATGGACAACGGATCCAATTTCACACACATATATTGCCAAGTTGAACGAGCTCATGGCAATCCACGGGGTTTTAACTACCCCTTACCACCCTGAATCTAACGGTATGGTGGAATGGGTCAATGGGACCTTGGTAAATATTTTATGCAAGCTCATAAATGAGCGGCTGTCAGACTGGAGCACCCTTTTATCCACCGCTGTCTTTTCATACAATATCAACTACCACTCAGCAACTGGTAAGAGTCCATTCCAATTGCTCTATGGACGACATCAAGCACTGCCTGAATTGCTTTACTCCTGTGTAGAGGATACCAGTGGATTTGAGCCCCACCGCTATCTGTCTAACCTAACAAACACACTAATTAAGCTCCAAACTGAGGCATATTCCACTAGTCTTGCCAAGAAGATTTGGGATCATGCGGCTGATCAATGTAGATGCAGCAGTCTTCCAAAGTTTGGGGTAGGGGAATTGGTCCTGTTTCATGACCAACATGGGTTCAGAAGAAGAAACAAGCTCACCAGCATATTGAGCAGACCATTTAAGATCATTGAGAAGACCGGGGCTGATGCCTACACCATTAAGGAGCCCAAGGTGGTTGGATAATCAACTGAGTACACGCAAAGTTCCTTTGGCCCTACAAGCAATAGATGCTTATTTTCCAGTCAAGGGGGGTAGTGTCAAGCTTTCAATATGACTGGGTGATAAGATAGTGTTCCATTGAATTGTTAATTAGATGCAAAGAAAGCTCCAAGGGCGAGTAATAGGTTAGAGCAATGTGAGGTGAATTGATCAAATCAATTAGGGTTTGGTAATTGAGGAAATTCCATTGAAGCCTCAATGATCGAACGAATTCTACATTAATAGCAAAATTTAAATTGACTAAGCAAAATGTGTCGAATCTGTTGAGGAATACTGAGGGTTAAGGGTTGAGCAAGAGAGAGAAGAGAGAGGTTTTTTTAGTAGAAGGAAGAGAGGAATAAAGAAGAAGTGAGTAGGAATAAGTAGATAGCATAAGCAGAGAGGGTCTGCTATTTATATCATATTAAAATAAATAAGTAGTGCAGTTGGGGCGATTGCCTCATATTTTTATATAAGTTTATTACGTTTACTTGAAGGACCAATGATCTCCTTAGTATTTGGCCGTTGCTCAGAGGACTAAACCCTGTGCAACTTGTTCAGTGGAAATAAGCCGTATCCGCCAAAAAGTTTACATGGCCCTTACTCAAATCCCTTGTGGTGGCACCCCCTTTTGGCAAAAAAGGGTAATGTAAGTCTGGAGGAACATCCCCTCCATTTGGATTAGGTGGCATTCCCATTTCCATCAAAAAGGGCCCAAAAAGGCCAGCTGCCCCTCTCATCACACAGGGCGACCTTGCTCATATGGTAGATGAGCAATGGGTAACAATCTACCCTTTAAGGATCCTGCCACTAGTCCCCATATTAACTTTGAATGAATTAATACAACAAATCAAGAAATTTGTGCTGAGCTTTTGGATGGCTGACATCATTTTGGACGGAAAGGTTTGAACAAATTGAGGGCAATGAGCCTTTGGCATCAAAACCTGAGAGCCCCACGCCCAAGGCAACAAAGCCTGACAGGCCACAATTTCATATAATGAAGTATCAAATGTAGAATTGTAAGCAAAACTCAATGGCATTGGGCTATTGGGAAATGTTAACGCCAGTTCAAAACCCTCCCCACAGTATCAGAACCCACATCCAACAGTTCTCGTCAGGTCCAACAGATGCTGGATCAACTGGGTGCGGGAAGTTTAGTCATCATGAACCTGTTCCTGACCTCATGGAACCACCTCTACGTGGGATGGCCTTGGGAGGTTCCCATTGCCCATTGGTTGGGACGCTGTTGCTCTAGTCATCAAAACTAAAAAATTGGCAAATTGGATGTCCATGGATGAATTTATAGCGACTTAGCCTGCCGCCAGCAATTTCAAAGTCAGTTTGAATTAATTCATTTCCCTGCACTCAAAGTTCACCTGGTTAGGCGAATCTTTGTGGGCTCCAATCCTCTGTTTTACTAAGCTTTTCCCAGATCAAGCGTCTATTTAAGCAGCTGTACACACTGATAAGGTTAACAGTTGATTTTCCAATTTTGAAATTAACTAAAATTCCATACCCTATGAAACTGGTTTTTATTTATGAAGAATTTAAACCACCCTAATCCAATCCTAATTTTCCCAACACCCAAACCTGAGGGCCCTGGGTGCCATGACATCCTGGTTCATCGCAGGGTTGTTTTTCACAATTGCGACCTTATGCTTTCGCTGGTCAATTTTCACATTTCACAATCTAAAGTTGTTCTGGTAGCAGCGCCTCTGGAATTTGGTCTTGCCTTCTGGGTGTTTGGGCTTCCAGGCTGGCAGGCTAGTCTAAACTTTATTTGCCACCATCATGACAGAGTACCTTTGATTTTAAAAGTTTTAAAATGACAAGGGCAAACTTGAATGACGTGCTTGTCTATTGAAATATCCTAACTCCCACTCGTCTTGTATACTGAATATTGGGACCTAAAACTATTTTCCTACTTCATCAGTTTGTTCATACAAATTGTTAACTTTATACTCTATCAAAGCAATTACTATTCCTCCTAAAGCTCAAGCTATAATGGAAACTGGATTGCAATTATTAGTGCCAGCTGATAATGTCTTAGAGATTTTAGATAACCTTAACATCTCCCATCTGGAGGCCTTAATTTGCCCAAGTATCCTTGATCCCGCATATAGTGGAACTATTCTAGATTTATTAGCTAATCTCACCTCTCACATATGCAATTAAATTGAAACAACCATATCGCTGATGTGTGGCCTACTCCTGTAGATGAAATAGAATCTATCACTGGATGTGTAAAGTTAAGTTTTTTTGGGCTGGATGGCTTACCTATCATTGATAGGGTCAAAGTTGAATATGGAGATTCAATTAAGCTTGAACAACAACGAGCAGCAGAGGCTTTAATTTAAGAATATGCGGATATATTTGCTAATGATTCTGGAGATTTTGGGCTATCGTAAATGTGCAGCATCAAGCAAAAGCAGGTGATACTCCCCTATTTAGCTCAGCCTTATCAAAAATCTAAAGTTGATTAGGCTCAAGTTTCTGTGGAATTAAAACAACTCGTTAAAGCTGGACTATTAACTCCTATACAAGGTCCATGGGCTTCTCTCTACTTCTTACACATAGAAGGATGGAGGTTATATGGTGGTTATATTTTGTCATCTTAATGCTTTTAAAAAAGATTTGTATCCATTACCTAGCATTGATGATTCATTAAGACTACTGTCTGGATCACAGTTTTTTTCAGCCAAGGATCTTACTAGTGGTTACTGGAAATTTTGAACTGGCTTCTGAAGATCGTCAAGAATTTGCTTAAATTTCTAGTAAGGGGTTATTTGAACCTACTCATATGCCGCAGGGGCTTTGTAATTCCCTTGCTATTTTTCAAAGAGCCATGGATTACTTATTTGGTGATTTATAGATTTTATCTGCGTTCTCATTAATTAAGACGATGTTGCTGTTTTTCCCATACTTTCAACGAGCATTTAGCCCATTTTAGGATGTAATTTGCAGAATGCGCCGAGCTTCTCTTAATCTAAAGCCATTTAAGTGTGCTTTTTTTAAAACCAAGATGGAATTCTTAACCATAAGATTAATCGCAAAGGAATATTACCCTTGTATGAGAAGATTCAAGCTATCATAGACATGCCTGTTTCTAATAGCTTACGTGATACTCAAGTGTTTTTAAGGATGATTGGTTATTACCAACAATTTACAATTTTTTCTGAAATTTTTGAACCTTTAGTTTACATAATGCATAAGGAAGTTCCCTTCTTATGGGAAGAGTCACAACAGCAACCATTTGATCTTTTATGTCAATCCTATATCAGTGCTCCAATCTTAGCTCATCCTGATTTTTAAAACCTTTTCTCTTATTTACCAATGCCAGTGATGTAGCTATTGGGGCTAATCTGGCTCAGCACAGCTTCAACCTAGTAGATCATCCTATCGCCTAATATAGTAAAACCCTTTCTATCAGAAAATCGACTATGGGCTCTGCTAGTTGGCAGGCTAACCAGTATGAAGACTGGTAAGCCCTTGACATTTCATTTTGGGCGTCAGGGCCAGCAGCACCAGCTAACCCCATGGCATGTCACCCGCGCCATTTGTGGATCCCCTAGCCTCATTCCCTAAACAACAATTTAAAAATAAACTTAAATCATAAAAGAGAATGATCAAAGGGAGATATTTATTGAGAAGGAAGCGCCAGGTATTTATACTATTTACAAAAGAGCTACTGTGCCCACTGCCAACCTATTGGCTCTTCTGCTGGTTCTTCCAGCCAACCACTATTCTTCTTCTACTACATTATTCTCTTCCCTGGCGTCAACCCTCTCACTCTGTCCTTCCTGATGTCTGAATTAGTTTTGGCTAATCCTTGGCCTTAAGTCGCCAATTAGCCATATAAATAATTAATCTAGATAAATGTCAAATTTGGGTTCAACCTTCGAGTTGATAATAATGTGCTGGAAACAACTTTGGTCACTTGCTTTGAATTGGTATATCTCATCATCTTACCAACATCTCTTCTCATCTTATCTCAAAAACAAATGAGGCACTGGAAACAACTTTGGCAACCTTGAACTCATAATTGTTGGATCTGCCAACATCAGATCATCAGTACAGGCAGCAGATTCATAAATGAACATTTGAAGCGAATACATTGGCTTTCTGCCAGAAATCCAACAATAGTCCATGAATGGCAGTTGGTGTCAAACACTAATTCCACTGACTGATACTAATTGGATCATCCTCAGCTATTAGTAACCGGTGATCCTTATACCAATTTGAGGCCACTAATTGGCCCCACTCGAACCTAATTCCAAACTTGGCAGAGTACTAATTTTGTCACAACCCCAATTGGGGAGCAACTAACCAGCAATCATATTGTAATAACATGAAAGTCAATCAATAAGCCATTCCGCCAGGATTATCCATATGATCCCAAATAATAATTAATCATTGGAGGATTTCATCTGGTTAAAATTCCGACACTTTCCACAGCAGAACTCAACTATAGCATTACTGAGAGGGAGTGCCTCTCAGTCCTATAAGCCATCAAGCATTTTTGGCCCTATCTTTATGGCAAACATTTTACTATCATCATGGATCACGCATCCTTAAAATAGTTGCAAGAAATGAAAGATCCTGATGGACGCTAGATAAATGGGCTCTAAAAGCTTCAGAATTATAAATTTTTAATTTAACATTGTACTGGAGCTAAACACCAAAATTCTGATGAACTTTCTTGGCTACCTATACTGACCCTATTAACTACTGAAGAGGATCACATCTTTGACCTGATTTGGCAGCCTAAACTATGGTATCATGACTCCTTAGATGTTATAGCAAAGCTACAATTTTTAACTGATGATACTTTAATTATAGAGGGATCTCTTTATAAAGAAGTTGGGATCCAAGTGGCTACCTTTTATTTGCCTTCTTCAAGTACTGATACTATTATGGAGGCTCATTGATCCACAGGCCTGGAGCTGTCACTAAATCTTATAGACGTTGAAAATTATAATGTTCTTGGGATAATATTCTGGAAACTGTGCACTATGTGTTGGAAAATTTCTTATTTGCCAAAAACAACGTAGTGGTAATCTGATATATTAACTTAAAATTGTGTGCCCCTTGGAGCTTTTTTCCATTATGAATATTGATGTAGTGTGTCCCCTTCCTATTGCTACTTATGAACACCATTATACCATATTAGCTATTGACCATATTACCAAATGGATTAGGGCTGTTTCTGTTTATACTGTCACCTCTGAGTCTACAGCGTCTTTTCACTTCAAAAAAATTTCACCCGTCATGGTAGCCCAAGAGTACTATTATTTGAATATAGTACCAATTCTAATTTCAAAAGTAGTTTCTGAGCTCACTTAATTGATGGTTACATATCAATCGTTTACAGCTTCTTACAATTCTTCCACTAAATGTGCTGTTGAACTAGTTAATGATACCCTTGTAGCCATTTTTTAAAGATGGCCTCAAACATATCTAGTAGTAGGAATCTATACTTATCTAGTGCGATGTTAGCATACAGTGTTAGCTATCATTGTATAATTGGAATGTCTCCCTTCAAGGCTCTTTACGGTCAGGATCTTATTTTACCCTCAACTGTACAACCTATACTTGATACTGCTACTCCTCAAACTAATAAATTAGCTATGAGAAGGTTAGCTAACAAAATTATCATAATGCAATCCTTAGATTTGATCTTTCTGTAAGGAGAGTGTCTATAAATCTCATGTTCCCAGTGTGGCAGTGCGCGGTGCACCAGGCCAACGCCATGGAACTCGCCGTTAGTGCTAAAGTGATTAGAGCCCAGCAGAGGGTGCTGGAGCAATAACAACTTGGGCATAAAATCACGGTTTTTATAATAAAAACCCTATAAAGGCGACGTGGTGCACATATTAAAAGGGGCTAAGTGACCAAGGTTGAGGGAATCTGGGAGGACAAATGGTGCACGAGGAAAGCTGCAAGGTACTTGCAATGGCAAGGGTAACAGAGCGCGAGACCTCCTCAAAGAGGTTTACGCACAGGAGCGTTTGGAATATCATAAAATTTAAAATAATTTAAATGGGGAAAAGGTTTATTTTGGAAGTTGACTAAAAAGGAATGTTGGTTGGGGAAAAATATTTAAGCTTGAATGGGGAAAAGGGGTTATGCCGCAGTGGACCCAAGCACTAACTCACCAATAGGGCAACGCTGCCATCCAAGTTGGTTGAATAGGCCAAAACTGACTTCACTCATGTAAAATTCTCAGCACCTGGGTCCTCTGTCGCCAAGTTGGATTTGCACAGGGTATTATCCACTGAGCAACCAAATCAAATGATATGAGGATCACTGATTCTTATAATAAAACTTGATAAAATATATATGGAGCTATCGCCCCTTATTTCTACCTTTATTGTAAATATCTCGCAGACCTTTCTGCGCTCCTCTTTTCCTTATAAATGACTATATTTTTTTTAATCTTCCATCAGGCTCTTTATACCTTGATTCACCAGCCAGAAGCATCCTCAGCTTGGAATCTTCTATTCTTCTTTCTTTTTCGAGTTGCTCCCATTTGTATTGAATCTCAGTGTAATTCCTCTCGATTCATCAAATGTCCTCATTTTGCTCAATTATAATTTGTGTATCCCATTTTTGTAAATCTTGAGACTTATCTCGATTCCCCTTTGATCCGCCAATATGGGTAGCATATTTTCCAGTCATATCAACTTCCTGACAACTCAAATGATCAATTGAAGTTGGATTTGACCTGAGCACATTATTTCAAATATGGAACTGGTTTTGAAACCACGCTTCTCAACAAACCAAATTGAACCATACTCAGTTATTTGGCATATGATTTGTTTTAACGCCTGGCTCAATGTCAAGGGCTGGGCGTTTGGAACACCACTAGTCTCAACCTTGGCATATTTTGCCTGAACCCAGCGCTGGTCCAGGGTGTGCCTCAGGTCAGGAAGGGCCTGCAGCTTCACCCTCTGGGCCTCCTGGCGCCCAGCCTTATCTTTGGGGTTGGTCCCTACTATTATTTCATGTGAACATGACATTACCCTCTCCTCCCAATGAGGATCAACCCCCCTCCAGGGGCTTGTGCAAGGGAAAAGTTCTTGTGGGAAGGGGCCAACTTCATGGTGGCTATGGTCGTTTTAGGTTGGGATCCAGCAGCCTTGGGGAAACGCTGGTGGAAGGCGTCAATCAGATCTGGGCATGCACAAAGTCACGCGCTGGAACCCAACTGTTCTCTGCAGCATCAAAGCCCTTCCAGGATAACAGGTACTCGAGTCTTCTTTTATTGTGGCGGGAGGCAACTACCCCTTCCAATTCCCACTCTGGCGCCCCATCCACGAGATAGGCCTCAGGAGTCTCTAGTGGAAGCCCTCAAACAACGTCAGTTTACTCTCATTAAACACAGAGAAGATCTGGAATGAGGGGGGAGATCTAGCTGGTATGAGGCATTGCCCACCTTTCTAAAAATGCGGTAGGTGCCAATCCTCTTTGGTCCCAGCTTCTTACATGGCAGCTTGATTGGGATGTTACGAGCATCAGGCATCACGGGATCCCCTTCCTTGTATGCGAAACCCACTCAGCGCTTCCCATCAGCGCTCTCCTTATATACCTGCATAGCTGCCTCCAAGCTTGTGGAAACCTCCTGGTGAACCTTCTTTATTGTCTTAGCAAAGTACACCACCGCTTCAACCTTTGACCCACAGCTGGGCTCCATGTTAAAGGTGTGGTTAAAGCCATGGCTGGCGAAAAATGGGGAACAGCTGATCGAAGAGTGAAAGGTATTGTTGTAGCTAAAATGGGCCATGGGGAGGTGAGAAGCTCAATCTGAATGATCTGCGCCGGTGTACCACCGCAGGAACTGTTCCAAGCATTAGATCACTCTTTCAGTCTGCCCATCTGATTGAGGATGATAGGCAGTTGAACGGCAAGGGAGAATCTGAAGAGTCTTAAACAACTCTCCCCAAAAGATGGAGGTGAATTGGGGTCCCTGGTCACTGATAATCTCTGAGTGGAACCCCATGGAGTGCAAACACATGGGTGACGAAAAGCCTAGCCATCTCCGCTGCGGTGGTCGTGGTTCTGCAAGGAATGAAGTGGGCGAACTTTGTAAAACGGTCCACCACCACCATGATGGCATCATAACCATCAGAGACAGGTAGCTCCACAATGAAAATAACTGAGAGGGAAGTCCAGGGACCATCAGCCTTTTGGACTGATGCCAACAACCCTGCTAAAGGTTGACGATTGGGTTTCATCTGGTTGCATACCAGGCACTCCTTACAATACCGCCCCACCTGAGCAGGCAAGCCCTTCCAATTGTAGGTGTGGGATATCAACTCCAAAGTTCTTTTCTCTGGATGACCAATGGTGATTCCATCATGATGCTCCTGAATGATTTCCAGGCGCAGTGGTCCAGCTGGTACCCATAGGCGTCCCTGGAACCACACCATCTCATCCTTTACATGATAGCCCCTGGATAGGTCCTCTAGATTTGCTGCTCACTTTGCAAGTACCATGGCATATTCGCCTGACAGCGGCTGAGAGAGGACGATCTTTCTGAATATACCATATTCCTCCGCGTTATCAAGAGGTGCAAGCGCTGGCACATTAGCCAGGGGAGAGGGAAGTAGCTACATAATTTTACTTAAAGGAATCATACCCTGGGTGTTGTGCACTTCTACCTCCTTGGCGCTAGGGGCTAAAGCAGGGTTGCGGCTCAAAGCATCCTCCAAACCATTATCCTTGCCCTTAGTGAACTCATACATGAATGCAAATTGGGCAAGGGTCTCATGCCAGCGGGTCTTCCATATGGGTTAGGACATGAGGGGCACTGTAGTACAGCAAGGCATGGTGGTCTATACATACACAGAATGGTTGGGTAGAGCCATGCAAGTGGTGATGCCAATATGTCAGCGTCTCCACCACTGCAAGTAACTCCTTTTCATAAATGGTGTAATTCAATTCGGGCAAATACATTTTCCTAAAAAATATCCCACCAGATGCTCTATCCCATCTTCGCCTACTTGTAACAAGGCGGCCGCTATAGCTAAGTTGGAGGCATCAGTAGACACAATGAACTTCTTTGAAGGGTCGACATGGCGAAGAACTGACATGGACAACAGGGTGCACTTGACTGCTTAGAAAGCATCCTCCAAAATGGAAGACCACTGAAGCACCTTGGCACCACTATCCTTGTATAGGGGAGCCGCCACCTCAGACAGATTAGGAGTGAACTTATTGAGGAACGTGCACGTCCCCAAAAAGCTTCTTAATTCCTTAACTGAGGTAGGGGTAGGCCACTCACAAATCGCCTTCTCCTTGCCTGGAGCTATTATGTGTCCCTGGTCAAACATGACGTTGCCCAGAAATGTGACCTGGGACTTAAAGAACTCACACTTTGAAATTTTCAACGTAAGGCTGGCTGCCTTTAACCGCTCCACCACTTGCCGAAGGTGAACTGCATGGGACTCCTGATCAGGGGAAAACACCAGGATATCATCCATGTAGGCGACCGCGCATACCCCTAACAGGTCCCCCAACGCTGCATCAATGCGGCGTTGAAAGATAGCAGGGGCATTCTTAAGCCCCAAAGGGCATGACCCAAAACTGGAAGATCCCTTTTCTGGTATGGAATGCAGTCAACCACTCTTGTCCCTTTTTAATCCGAATCTGATTGAATGCATTGAGGCAATCCAGCTTGGAGAAGACCTTCGCATTCTCCACATAGAGTGCAATCTGGGAATCCAAAGGGATGGGATGGAGGTCTATTACAGTAACGTTATTGAGGTTACCATAGTCTACACAGGGGCGTAAAGTACCATCAGAATTCTCCACAAAGAGTAGGGGGAGCATACAGGGGAGGTACGCTGAAAAATTCCACCTTTGACCAACTTTTCCTTCACCCACACATCCAACGCCTCTTCCTCCCGGACAGTTAATGGGTAAATGGGGAAAGATATATGAACCAGATCCATATGTGAGCTTAAAGTCACAATCAAACTCAGAGTGCTCAGGGAGTGCATTGGCGGATGCTGCATCAAAAGGGGATTCCAAACCCTCCAAACAGGAAGGTAAGGAAAATCCCACGGAGGGGGGATCTTCAGCAAAGGAGCAAGATAAGCGGTGGGAACACTGGGCCAATGAGGTAATGGGCCCTGGACATTATCCTCCAACAAGGGAACAATCAACCGGTGACCATTTATCAAAGACAAGGATAGCGGGTTTTCTTTCAAATTAGTGCGGACGTCAAACATTCTCCACCACTCAACCCCCAAAGTAATGGGGAACAAGAGGAGCTTGATAGCTTGGAAATGGTCGGACAGAAGATAGGCGCCCACATGGTAGTCCACCAACCCTATGACGTTCTATGTAGGGATACCTTGAGAAGCTCCACCTCTAGCCATACCACCTGGTTAGTAACTCAACTCAAGATAGTCAGCCAGATCTTGGTCAATAAAATTATTTGTGGCACCGGTATCCACTAAAATAGCTGTTCTGAACTTCCCAAGAGAGGATGTAAGGGTAGCAGTCAAGAGGAAGTATCCAGAGTGGTATTTAAAGCAGAAAACACCCCTACTTCACCTATATCTTCTTCTAGCTTTAGCAAACCGTAAGGGTATGTTTGGGAATCAAAGAAGGGGGAGGGATAATTGTCCACTCTTACTACTGAGGCCACATACCCTCCATGCCTTCTGCATGTGCATAACCATTTTCATATTGTAAGCGCAGTTCTTTTTTAACTTCTTGAGTGCTGCGAATTATGGAAGAGGTCAAACGAGGATTTTCTGGTGTGATTCCATACACAGGAATGGGTTCCAGGTCTGAACCATGAGAGGGCCAATATGGTTCAGAGATATATCTAAAGTTTTCATTATAAAACGCATTTTTTGATGCGAAAAACCCTGTCCCTTGATCCACAATGGCATGCCTGATGTTATATATGGCCAACACCCCAGGCTAATCTGCGCTGATTCTGACGGCATTGGCTGAACATGTGGGCGAAAGGAAACTTATTTATTTAAATTGATATTGAGAAATTTAGTGGAAAGTTGGGGAATCATGACCTTTGGACCTTGAAGCATCTGAATCCACCAGGTATGAACATGAAGGGTGGATACTTTTCAGTTGGAGGCAACCATAATAACGCTGAGTTGCTCAAACCTTTGGGAAAAAGAGGAAACAGTGGTGCGGCTAAACACAGCCAGAGCCCACAGCTGACAGCCACTGTTTCCACTTTTTAAAAGTTCCACACAGAAAAAGTTTGTGCACATAAGAAAAAATGGTTGGTCGACTAATGTAAGGAGAGTGTCTATAACTCTCCTGTTCCCAGCGTGGCAGTGCACGGTGCACCAGGCCAACGCCAGGGAACTAGACATTAGTGCCAAAGTGATTAGAGCCCAACAGAGGGTGCTGGAGCAATAACAACTTAGGCATAAAATTACGAATTTTATAATAAAAACCCCTATAAAGGCGACGTGGTGCACATATCAAAAGGGGCAAAGTGACCCAGGTTGGAGGGAATCTAGGAGGACAAATGGTGCATGAGTGGAGAGCTGCAAGGTACTTGCAATGGCAAGGGTAACAGAGCGCGAGACCTCCTCAAAGAGGTTTGCGCACAGGAGCGTTTGGAATATCATAAAATTTAAAATAATGTAAATGGGGAAAAGGTTTATTTTGGAAGTCGACTAACAAGGAATGTTGGTCGGGGAAAACGTATTTAAGCTCAAATGGGGGAATAGGGGTTATGCCACAGTGGACCCGAGCACCAACTCACAAATAGGGCAACACTGCCATCTGAGTTGGTTGAATAGGCTGAAACTGACTTCAATCAATTGATCAATTGAAGTTAATTTGACCTGAGAGCATTATTTCGAAAATGGAACTTATTTCAAAACCCTGCTCCTTGACAAACTGATATGAACCATCCTCATTTTATTTGGTATATCATTTGTTTTAACGCCTGGCTTGACGTCAGGGGCTGGGCTTTTGGCACACCACTAGTTCTAACCTGGGCATATTTTACCCAAACCCAGCGTTGGTCCAGGGTGTGCCTCAGGTCAGGAAGGGCCTGCAGCTTCACCCTCTAGGCTTCCTGGCGCCCAGCCTTATCTTTGGGGTTGGTCCCCACTATTATGGCATGTGAACATGACACTCTCCTTCTGCAACAACTTTAAAAGAAAAAACTAGGACAAATGCTAACAGGCTTACCTTACCTGAGTATCAAGTAGGAGATCTTGTACTCTTTTATGATCATATATCTGGAGGACAAATACAAAAACTTGATGCCTTATGGTCTGGTCCCTATTGTGTCATTTATCATTGGGTTATCGAATACTCCATTTCAGCTGTTAACACTGTAATTGTTAATAATAGAATTCCCAGTAGATTTCTTTGTAAGTATGTGCCCCCTAGGCAAGAACTTGAGGGGGCATTGTTAGATTTCGCCTGAGATGACTAATTCTAATCAAGTCTAGGGATCTCCATCTCTGTCTAATAAAATTATTAAAAAAATTGTCAGAGATATCCAAATTCTAATCTAGATTAATTATTGATCCTTCAGAGTTATTGGATCATCTGACTGAAGGTACTAAGCATTCCAAAAAGCCTAAGCATTCTGAAGGGACTAAGCCCTTACTAAAAAGGACAATCCCATCTAATAAGAAACTTATCAGATCTGAAAATCATAAAATATATTATTAGTCAACAATATCAGTCCTCTAAAAGAAAAGATCTTACCCCTTTTGAAGCATGAAGTCCTTACAATTACCTACTAAAACCACTCCTATAGATATATCAAAATTTTAACTAATATATATATCACTTACTTTGCCTCTCAAAGCTATATTGATCCTTTAACAAAGATCATATTTCTTGTGCAATTCATTGTTGCAACAAAACTAATAAAATTCGTTGCTCTGTTTAAATATATTCGCTAGAGCCACAAAACAAATAATTTTGTACCCTTTGTAGCACCTGCTTATTCTAATTTCTTGCGAAATTCCAATAATGAGAAAAAATTTATCAGCTTGGTTGATATGGTCATCTGACCCAACATGCACATTCAAATACTGCCAGGCTTTGACAGTCAGTACTTTGTAAATTGGGGATGGTTGAACCATCTTGCTTCCATGGGCGTTTACTTTGATAATGGTAATTTTCGCCGCTGGTACTGATTGAGTGGGTCAGACTTTTGATTGATTATTTTCCACTTGTTTGATAATAGTAAATGTGTGGTAAAGTAAGTTGGGTGCGTCAGATTTATAGTCTGAAATGATTTCACTGGTATCAACATGTAGTAAAGCAGCGTCTGCTTTGGTGGCTGCTGACTGGGAAAGGGTAATCCTAGTAGACGCACAAGTTGGCAACTTGTGGTTGCTATAAGGTTTGGGTTGTGCTCTGGTCTTTCTCTTGAGTTGGCAGGATCGTTGGTGGGTTTACCACCATAATCTATATTGTTTTAAACTTTTCTAAATTATCTAAGTTTTTAAAGATAGTGCAATTTTCAAAAAGCGATGCTTAGTGGAAAGAAAAGTTTGCCACACTGACAGTAGTTGTTTGGTTACTCAGGTGGCTGATTGTAAACTTCCAGATTGAATCTAAAGACAAGTTAAGTTCCTCAGGTCCTTATACGATAGCCCAGTCAATTTAAAAAATTTACTGCATTGTAGTGCGACCCTCCTGACATCCCTCTTCCTGTCTACCCAGACCCTTTTCCAAGCCTTTGGGTTACTTCGTTGGTTTGTGTTTCTCCTTGTGCAGCTCATATAGCCACCATATGATGATCTTTGCTCATCATGCACTATTAAGTTTCAAAAATAAGTGCAGGATCCATACTTTTCACATAGTTGTCACTCACTGCAGGTTATTCCCATGGATTTGATGTCACCGCTTTGCCCCTTCCAAAAAAATTCTAGTAGCTATAAGGTCTTTGGCCTTTAATGGAGCTCCAAAACCCTTAACCACAGTTGATCCCTTCCGTTGGGATTTCACCAAATTCTTTCCCTGAATCGATTTACCCCAAATACACCTCCATTGGTTTCTGGGGAGGACTCAGTGAATTTGATCTCATTAAGTCTTCTAAAAAGGTCACGCTTATCCTGATCATGTAGTCTCAGAAGATTCGATTTCTCAGAGATTCAAAAGAACAGATCAAGGGACCATCTAGTACTAAAAAAAAGAACAGATCAAAGATGAACTTCTGCAAAACCTATTAATATAAAGTCTTTTTGATAACAAAAACTAAGTCTTTTTGCAATGTCAATATTATTATTATTTTATTTGGATTTTTTTCTGGAGATCCCACTGAAGTAACTTTGAGAGACTAACTTTAAATTATGAATGGTAATATAAAACTTCAAAAGTGGTGCAGACTACAGAGGTGCACTCTGAGTTACACACTTGTGAAAACAATGATCACTTATATGGACTCTCCTATTTCAGCAAAGAGTTTCAGGACTATGACCAGGTTAGTATTTTGCAATGGGTTCATTCCACTAGGACCTAAATCCCTGAACACAATCTACGTTGGAGTTCCATGCCAATTTAGAGCTTAACAGTCTCAACTTATGTTTCATCACAAATTTATAAATTCAGCTTGAAGCTTTGCGAGACAACATCCAGAAATTACTTGATGGGGTCCTTTTTCCTGGAATCCTTTCTACTTGGTCCCAGTCTAGTTATGTGCCCTCCACAATGAGGGACTTGTACCAAACCTCTCAATTGCCCGGGATTAGTACTGGGCCATACTTGTGCCAGTTTGTACACCCTGCATTGTACCACTTATTGTAAGTAGTGGGAATACATCATTAGGGGATATTCAACCTAGTAAGTGGTCTTCAATCTCTGAACAACTATGTCTATGAGTCCTATAATTCTGCTTCTAAATTTAGTCAAGATAGTAGCAACTCATTTATTTGTAACCATAATCTCCTTAATGACATGCAACAGCAAATCAATCAACTTGATTAATGATTATCTAGCTTCATTGACGCTCAGTTGGTAGCATGAGCTTAAAATTTTAAGTTGAGTTGAGAGATAACCTTACCCGGCTCTCCAGACTAATTCAATTAATGGAAGAAGAAATTAAAAATTGTCTTTTCAAATTGGAGAAATTATATTTTAAATTTCAAATTTAATTCACCAAATTAGCTGAAACACATGTAATTATGGGTCCACCTGAGGTTAAGGTCCTCCCAGTCCAGTGGGTCCCTCATGACCTAATGGGCCCAATGGGCCTATGGGACCTAGAGGGCCAACTGTACCTTCCAGATTAGATGGCCCATGTGGGCCTCCTGGTCCAGTAGGCCACCTGGACCTCCCGGACCTCCTGGTCTCCAGGACCCCTCCAACACTCTAGCACCGTAGGCTCTGATTATCCATCTGAGCCTTATCCTAGTTTTCTCGGACGTGATTAAATGGTTGTGAGTGAAATTTTATAAAGTTGCCAAGGCGTATAATTTGACTCCATATGGGATACCTATTGACCCCCTCTTGTCTCCTCGTTCATTATTTAATGAGCTAAATAACCTGTGCAAATGGGCTTAGGACACTGATTTCTTGCTACAGGCGTTTAAATTAAAGGGGGATATGCTCCAAATGTAGATTGATTCGTTGGAAATATCATATCATGCGCAGCAGGAGCAAATTTAAAACTAACCTGAAGATTGGATGCTAAAGTAAGTCACTCTTAAATCAACATATTATAAAAAATTTACATTATTATTTTCAACTTACACCCGCAATATTTCTCCCAAGCCTGCAACTCCAATTCTTACGTCTCCTATCAACCAGAGCAGGGTGGGGTTCATGTTTTATCAGCTAATGCTCTAATGAGTTTTAAAACAGTATTCAAGGATAATTTTTCCTGGGGAAGAAAGTACCATTTCCTTTCTTTACTTATATGGAAAAACTGTTAGTGAGGCAACCTACCTATAAAAGATGATTATTTGCCATATTGTTTTACCCGTTTAGCACAAAATCATGGTTCCTCATCTGATGACTTGTTCCACTTGGTCCCAAATCAAAGAGGCTTTGCTAAAAGAAGTTGGGAGGGAACAAAACCACCCTCTCAAAAACTGGCATTTATGTGAATACAGCCCATTCAAAATGAAACTATTAAGACTTGGCACATTGTTTCTATTGGGAGGCTCAGAATTTAAAGGCTAGTGGTAAGTTAAATCTCAACGATGATATTACCACCTTTATGTCAGCTTTCTCTTATAGGACTAAGTTGCAAGTCTACATTTTTCAGTGTGAAGAAGAACTTATGAAGTATCTTGGACATAAAGGAGGCCTTGTTGGAATTGCCACTTCAATTCTCTAAAAAGACTAAAATCTATGACTTTCTAAAACTGGGTCGTCCAAAGTGTATGCAGTATCTGAAAACGCTCAAAGTATTCAATGTACCTATTGCCACTGATACTTTCATGAAGAAGACTTTTTTTCAAGTTTAAAGCCGATTAGATGAAAAAGGAAAAAAGAGTCTTATAAGATTTATCATCTTAATAGTGATTAGGTCATAAAATAGGGTAATCATATACTTGCAAAGTATAATAAAGACGAGATCTTCTTCTTATGCCTTGCCCTCCTTGTTGGTGCTACCTTCTCAGTTTAGAATTGTGTTCACTTGCATTGATCTCTGAGTGAAACAGGTCGGTGCTAAAGCCATCATCAATACTGACTCCCCTGTGAATGTAATCTCATCTAAGTTGACCAAGCGGATCAAACTTAGACCTGGCATTTCCCATATTGAGGAGTATGGAATTACTGGACCCCAGAGTATGCGGTCAATTGAGAAATTTCGTCACTTTCCTTGAAAATCAGAAAACTAAATTTTAGGTACACACGAGCTTCTAAATAATTTTAGGTTATGGCCTCCTCTTGGGGGCCCAATTTTTACAGAAAATTGTCAGGATCATTAATAGCCCCGACTCCTCTCTATCTTTTTAGGGGTTATCAAGTCCCATTACTTTTATCTGAACATGCTCTTATTCAACATGCCAAGCATTGTTTGTCTGTTGGAAGGGGCAAAGAGGTCTTATTTTATTCAGTATCATGAAGGACCCAGGGTAGATCTACCACCTAAGATGGCTGACATTGAAGAAGATATGCCTATTTTCTCACCTGATGCCATTGTTTTCTTCAAAATCTCATGTTATTCTTGACACATTTTTGCATTTAATTATCCTTAAGGGCCATTTATTACAAAAAAGGGGTTTTCAACACTTCTGTTAAGGATATTTTGCTTTGTTCATGGGGTGTTGGATTATGCCTATTCTGGAGCGTTTCTAGTTTTATTGGCAAACCTTACTAAAGAGTCAAAAAGTGCGGATTGGAAGATTCCAATAGCCTATATCAAACCATCTAGTACTAAAAAAATAGCCTATATCAAACTATTATCACTCTCTTGGGTTTATGATGTTAAGACTTTTAAGAATTTACAAGATTTTGGACTAAAATTCATCAGGAAATTCTTACTGTGGGTCCTGTGATTAAGATAAATAGGACCAGGAAAAACTAGTAAACCAACTACTGGAGGAATATTATGATATCTTTGCAAAAGATACCTATGATTTTCTAAGATGAATGGAATGACCATACCATTGAAACTGGGGATCATCTTCCCATTTTGTGCTAATCCTTACCATAAATCAAAGGTTGAGGTGGTTCAATTCACCATAGTATTAAACCAATTATTTTAAGCTGGTTTATTAAACCTCTCCAATAGCCCTTGGGCCTCACCATTATTATTTGTGAAGAAGAAAGATGGCTCTCATTGGGTTGTTATGGAATATCATAGGCTAAATGCTGTTACTTGTCAAGACAGCTACCCTCTACCAAGGATTAATGATTCCTCTAGTTGCATGCTAGCTCACATATTTTTCTGCAAAAGATTAGCCAGTGGTTACTATCAGATCGAATTAGCCTAAGAAGACTATGTCAGATGTGCTTTAAATTCTAGCAAGGGCCTGTTTGAACAGCCCATATGCCTCAAAGGTTGAGCAATGCCCATCAGCTTTTCAGAGGGCCATGGATAGAATTCTTTGAGACTTAAAACTGACCTACATCTAAGTGTATATAGATGACATTAATGTGTTTGAAGACTTACCAGGCATTTGTACCACTTATGAGAAGTTTTTAGACAAATTTGAAATCTTTCGTTAAAGCTCAAACCTTCCAAATGTTCCTTTTTCAAAAATGAAATGATGTTCTTAGGGAACAAGGCTTTGGAAAAAGAGGTTTAACATCTTTTAGAAAAAAGCAAGGCCACTAGCTATATGTCAGCTCCAGCCTCTTTGCGTGATATACAGGTTTACTTAGGTATTATCGAAAATTATTGACAGTTTATACCTAAATTTTCCAATCTGGATGAACCTTATTTTATTTATTACAAAAAGGTGTAACATTTGAGTGGAGCTCTGCTTAGGAGCAATCCTTCAATTATCTCAGACCTAATATAACCAAAGTGTCTGCTTTCCCATCCTAAATATGATAAGCCTTTTATTCTTCATGCAGATGCAAGTAATGTAGTTATTAAGGGATATTCTATCTCAGTAAGATGAGGATCAAATTGACCATCCTGTGTCCTACTACAGAGAATCCCTATCCAAATATGAGTGAAATTGTAGTGTAACTGAATTTAAGTGCCTAGCTGTAATTCTGTCATCAAGCACTTTCAACCCTCTTTATATGGCAATTATATTTCTGTTGCTACCGAACATTCTAATCAAAGATGGTTGCAAAACATGAAGGATCCTGATTGGAGGCTGGCTCGTTGGGCTTTTGGTGGCAAAATTATGATTTTTTGATTGTTTATTATTCTGGTACCAAACATCAAAATGCTGATGGCCTATCTTGATCGCCTGAGTTAACCTTAGATCCTGAGAAGGAGGAAAAATTATATGATTTAATTGGGCGGCCTGAGCTGTGGGATAAAGGATCTGAAGAAGATTGAGCCTTTCTTAAGACCATTATTAAGGACGCCATAATATAAGAAGGGTCTTTGTATAAGAAGGTCGACTCCAAATTGTTACCCTTTTTTACACCCAAATTCACTGTTTGATGCTATTATGGAGGGGCATAGTCAAGAGGTTCATAGTGGCCTGAAATAAGCTCAGGAGTGGATAAAACCCCAAAGTATTGGAATAATATGCGTTAAATTCTTGGAGTAACATGTTGATTACGCTGAGCTGGTTTGCACAGGGTATTAGCCACTGAGCAACCAAATCAGATGATATACGGATTGCTGACTCTTAATATAAACTGATAAGTAAGATATATGAAGCAATCGCCCAATTAACCCTTTTTATTATAATATAATAAATGCAGAACTTATCTGTGGACTACTAAAAACCCACCCTCCCAATCTTCCTCTCAACTCTTATCTTGGTATTTCAAGCCAAATCCATCCTCTGCTTAATAATCTCATATTTGTTCCATTTTAGGAATTTTCATCTATTCTGTGGTTTTGGCAGAATTTCCTCAATTTGCCTAACCATCAATAATTCGATTGATTTGCTTAATATGAATATAACTCTCTGCTCAATCATGAGGCTCACCTTGGCTCTAAGTTCTGATCCGCCAGAATGTATAGTCTATCATCCAGTCATATCAACCTCTCAACATTACCTTCCTTTACTGGATGATAAGCTCCTATTGCTTGTATGCTCAGAGGAACTTCGTGTGAACTCAGTTGATAATCCAACCACTTGTGAGTTCCTTTATGTTTTAGGCATTTTACCAGCCTTTTTGATTATTTCAAATGGCCCAGTCCAGATGTTAGAGAGCGTGTTCTTCCATCCAAATACATATTGGTCGTGGAACAAAACATGATCTCCTACAGTGAACTGCAGAAGTCTTCTACATCTATTCTGGTCATTTTCCTGATCACAAATTTTCTTGGACAAACTGGTATAATATGCTTCCATTTGTAGTTTGATCGGCATCTCCATTATACTTGTCAAATACTCTGTGGTTCCATGCCGCTGGTATCCTTTACACATGAGTAAAGCAAAGCAGGTAGAGCCAGATGTCTACTATAGAGCAGTTGGAAGGGACTCTTTCAGTGGATGAGTGGTAGCTTATATTATATGCAAACACAGCTTTGGGTAGAAGGGCACTCCATTATGAGGGTCAATCTTTCGCAAGCTTATGGAGTATGTTCACCAATATTCTGTTGATCCGTTCCACTATTCCATTGGATTCTGGATGGTAGGGTGTAGTCAATACCCCGCAGTTTGCCATCAATTCGTTCAACTTAGGCAGGATATGCAAAGTGAAATTGGTTCCATTGTCCTTTAAGATAATTTGCAGACAGCCATGTCGCTGTAACACACATTTCATTATAAACTTAGAAAGAGTGACTGCTCCCAAGTCATTAATCACTCTGGCTTCCACCATCTTGTCAGATGATCGATTGCTACGATTATATACTTGAATTAGTCTGCACCAGTTGGCAGAGGCCCCACTAAATCAAGGAAAATAGTATTTCAAGCAAACTGGGGCTTAACCAACTGGTATGTGGTCTTCTTGTGGAAAGGCTTCTCCACTTGGCACTGATGACAACAGCTTACCGTTTCCAGCACATCATAATACATGCTTACCCATAGTACTAGGTCACAAAAACTCCATTTTTTTCCACAACTCACATATGACCTACTGCCCAATGTACATCCATGATAATCGCTGGCCTAACCAAGGGTTTAGGGAAACTCAGCGTCAATTCCCCCATTCTACTTATATAATTCCGCATTGCATAAGAAGGTGTTCTGTTTAATCTCAACTAACATTTTGATCACTTGCGGTGGCACATTGTAGTATTTTCCTACCACCATCTTCTCATACATAATGTCAGCCAAATCTTCCATAATAGCGACCATTGGTAGCCACAGAAGACAATCTATATTTTGATGTTTTGCTCCTGGCTAATGAACAATCTCAAAATCATATGCTTGGAGCTTCAACTCCCATTGCGTGAGCCATCCTTCATGTTCAAAAAGATCTTGCAGACACGCAAGGAAGTATGCTCCATTATTACTTGGAATTATACCCATGGAGGTATACTCAAAACCGGTTATATTCATAAATCACTGCTAAGCACTCCCACTCTGGAAGATTTGAATTACACCTCCAATGGGGCAGGTTTTCTCTCGAAGTTACTTTTACTGGATTCTCCAAAAAGCGTTAAACTTAAGTAAAAATACAGGTTATAATTCGACCTAATCTTTATTATTGAAAGGATATGATATTTATAGGTTACAATTCGGTTTGTAATCTATCAGTGCTAATTAATCGCTGAGTGATTGAATCTTAATCAAGTGATTGTGATGAAGCTGATTGCTCTTATTAATATTGATAGATTGAGATCAATTAAGCTCTCCTTCTGATGAAGCCGGGGGAATCAATGGATTAGAAGCTCCAGAGACAAGAGAATTTGGTGAAATCCTGACACTTCCCCCTCAAGATTTGATCATGAAGGAGGGTAAATTCTTGAAAATTTAGAGTGCATACAATTAATCACTATGCTGGTATCAACTTGAACAATCAAGTATTCTAGTCCTCTTCAAAATATAATTCTATAAGGACCAGAACAGTTGGTTCCTAACTTCTTATTTCGCCTACCAGGTTGATGGTAGTAATACATAACATAATCTCCTTTTTGTATTCAGATAAGGCGGGTTTATGTTGATTGGCTCTTTAAGTCTCTCTTTAAGTGGATACTTCAATTGATTTCATAGCTTAAGCTTGAAGACAAATAATCTCATCCACCAAATTTCTTAAAATTAGATCAGAATTTTCTGGTATGCTTTCTTCAAGTAAGTCTTGAACACTAGAAGGGACTGAGGGGTCTCTCCCATATAGTTTTTAAAAGGTGACATCTTGATAATTTGATGATAGCCTATCCAATATGCAAATAAAGCACTAGGCAAATAGAACTCCACCGAGATGGATCAGTAAAATATATTTTTCTTAGAATTGAAACTAGTGTCCCATTGACTCATTAAATGCCCCTTTTGTGAAGGTATTATATGGAATGACAAATCGTTGGGCAATGTTGAAAAAATTAGATAATTCCTATACAATTTGTGAGGTAAAGTTAGTCCCATTATCAACATAAGGACCTTATGACACCCTTGTTGAGAGAATATATGTTGATATAAGAATAGCGCAGTAGTTTTAGCTGAGGGATCGGCAATAGAAATGGCCTCAACCCATTTAGTTAAATGGTTGACAGCCATAATATATACTGGTGGCCATTTAATCCCCAAGGAAAATTACTACCACATCAATGCATACCACTTCAAACGCCTTAGTCGGGGGAATAACTTGATGCTGATAAGTTGGGTTGGTAATTCCATGACTTTTACAAATAAGACATGAGTCTAGGGTTTCTTGGATAAATTTAGTCATATTATCCCAATAATATTGGGTCTTCAACCATTATTGAGTTTTCTTCAACCCACTGTGGTCTACTTGCTCATGCCCTTCCATGACAGCCTGAAATCTTAAGTTTCGGTGTAAAAAGGGTAACCACTTGGATTTGACCTTCTTATATAAAGCTCCCTCCCAAATCATAGTATTTTAAGTTATAGATAATAAATAGGCTCGATCTTCTTCATATTCTTGATCCCACAACTCAGGTCATCCATTGAGTTAATTATTCATTCTTTCTTCTCCACTTCCAAATTCAGAATAGGCACTTGAGATATACCATCAGCATTCTGATGTTGAGAACCTGAACGATGAACAATGGAAAAATTGTAATTCTACAATCTTAAGGCTAATGAGCCAATTTCCCATCAGGGTCCTTCATATTCTGCAACCATATTAGAGAAGAATGGTCAGTAATAACAGTAAAATGGTTGCCATATAAGAAGGGACGGAAATTCTTGATTGCTAGAATTACAGCCAAACACTCCCACTCAGTTACACTGTAATTTTGTTCAGCTTTAGACAAGGTTTTTCTATAATATTCAACGAAATGGTCCTTCTGCTCCTCATCACACTGAAACAAGATAGCCCAAATAGTAACATTGCAGCATCAGTATGTAATAAAAAAAGGCTTATTGAATTGAGGATGAATTAAAACAGGTGCCTTAGTCAAGGCAGTTTTCAGGAATTAACCAACTGTTCCTAAGCTGAAACCACTCAAAGGACATTCCATTTTGTAATAGATAAAATAATGGTTCAGCCATATCAGCAAAATTGGGTATAAATTGCTAATAATACCCAACCATACCAAGAAAGACTTGAATATCCCGCAGAGAGGTAAAAGAGGAGGCATTTTGTGGATAGCTTGAACTTTATCTGCGAGGGGTCAAATCCCTTTAGCTGATACAAGATGTCCTAAAAACTCCATTTCATTTTGGAAAAATGCTCGTTTAAAGTTTGAGCTTCAAGGAAGAGCTTCAAATTCATCTGAAAACTTCTTTTAGATGGCCCAAATGTTCGGTAAATGTTTTGGGAAACACAGTAATATCATCAAGATATACCAGAATACATGTGAGCTTTATGTCCCATAACATACCATCCATAGCCCTTTGAAAAGTGGCTGGGGCGTTGCTCAATACTTGAGGCATCCAAGTTGATTCAAATAAACCTTCACTGTATATTAGAGCACACTTAGCTCGGTCAGCCAAGATAATTCGATTTTCCAGTATCCACTGGCTAAGTCTATGGCTGAAAGATAAGTTGATCCAGACAACAACCTAAGAGAATCATTGATCCTAGGTAAAAATTACTGTTACATCGAGTAATAGCATTCAGTCTTTGATAATCCATAACCACTCAATGAGAACCATCCTTCTTCTTAATCAACAGCAACGGAGATGCCCAAGGACTATTGGAGGGTTTCAATAATCCAGCCTCCAATGATTGATGCAATTTTTTGGTAACTTGGGTTTCTTCCACTTTAGACTTATGATAGGGATTAGCACAAATAGAGAGGTGATCATTAGTTTCAACGGAATGCATTACTCTTTCATCCTACCAAATTCATAAGTATACTTAGCAAGAATGTTGGAGTATTCTTCTAACAACTAAAGCACTTGTTTCTCTTGGTCACTTTTGAGGTGTTATCCAATAGCAGGCCCCAAAGTAAGGATTTCCTGATCACTTCCCAACACAAAGTCTTGTAGGCTTCCAAAAGGTTTAACATCATAATTCTGAGATATGGTTAATAACTTGACATAAGCAATGGGGTGCTGTTGATCCACCATCTTCAGCTCATTGGTAAGGTTCGCCAATTAACAGATAACAATCCTGAATAAGTGTAATCCAATATTCCAGGACATGGCAAGATTTCTTTAACTTTAGGGTTGAAAATGCCCTGGACTTGTAATAAATGTTCTTTAAGAATCAAAAAATGTAAAGAAGTATTAACAATTATATGTGATTTTGGTAGAATAATTAGATTGTTGGGGGTGAAATTAGGCATCCGCTCTTCAATAACTGCCGAGGTAGGGGGTAATTTTACTCAATGGTCGCCAACATGGTATTGAATAGAATAAGACCTTTTAGATCCCTTCAACAGACATAACTGACGTTGTGCATGAGCATGTTTGGACAAAAGTAAGGGAACTATATACCCCAAGAGAGATAGCGATGAGTCAGGGTAATTAATAATTCCATTGAATTCCTGCAAATGTTTTCCCAATAGTAGGTCATAACTCAAGTTATCAAGGACAATTGTAGGGATAATAAAAGCTAGCTTCTCAATTTTTAGTTGGAAAGATGAAAAAGCTCCTATTGGCTGAGTTCTCTGAGGTCCCACAGTACTATATTCTTCAAAATGGGAAATATTGGGCGTTAACTTGATCAGCTTGATAAATTTTGACAAGACAACGTTCACTGGTGATCCTGTATCAATGATAGCTTTGGTCTTGACTTGATTCACTCAGAAGTCAATATGGGTGATGGTGCTTCCAAATTTAGAGGATAATGCCAACAATGAAGGCAAGGAATAAGAAGAATATTCATCTTTATTATACTTGACAGGGCTTTGAAGTTTTTGTTGCACACTTATATCATTATCAAGATGAAGAAAAAAATTGGCTTTATCCCTTTTCTTCTTCTCATCTGCATCTTTCTTTGATCAACGGTCCTCTTTATGGAAATATCGGTGACAGTTGTTACACTGAATCGCTCTAGTATTCTCAGGCACAGTGTAAACTCTAGGGCGACTAGGTCTTAAAGAATCATAAACTCAGGGTTTCTCCAAAAAATGAGGACACAATTCTAACTAGGCCTCCTTGATGTCTAGTATACTTCTAAAATTCTTCTTTACGCTAAGAAGGTATACTTGCAACTGAGTCCTGGAAGTAAAAGCAGACATAACAGCAGTAATTGCATCATCCAAACTTAACTGATCACAGGCCACCAAAGTTTGAGCTTCCCAATAGAATTGATGAGCAAAACTTTGATTTATTCATTTTAAGGGTTTGTATATTCATAAAAGCCTGTTTTTGAGGAGATATGGTTTGCTCACTTCTGAATTTTTTGATTAACACCTCTTTGACCTGCGACCAAGTAGTGCAAGTCATTAAGTGGGGTACTATGATATCCTGGACCAATTGATTGAGACAATTAGGCAGTTAATTAATTTTCTGATGATCAGTGGCCTAACTCAGATCCTTCTCATATAGGTAGAGGAAAGAGAAAATGCTGCCTTCCCCAGGAGAGTACCTGTCTTTAAATACTGGTTTGAAACTCTTTGGATCATTGGCCATCAAAACATGTACCCCAGGTTGTTCAGATTGAGTAGAAACATAAGAGCTGGAATAAGAAACTTGCGAAGACAAGGGTGGATAGGGGCTGACAGTCTCAGTACAAATTTCGCCAATCCATCAATTATGATTCAACATGCCCCACTTATTCATCCAACCGACAAGTTAGTTCATAAATTTGCTCCTGCTGAGCATTGTACTTAAGTTCCAATGTTTCAATTTTGGCTTGGAGCATCTCACCTTTTTATTTGTAGGCCTGAAACAGGATATTAGTGTCCTTCGCCCATTTACCCAAATTACTAAGTTCATCAGAGAGAGACTGAAGCGACAGTAGGGGATCAATTGTTACCCCTTCAGGGGTTAAATTACATTCCTTGGCCACTTTGTAAAATTGGTCACGTAAGCAGTCCAATATGCTCAATAGGGAGTCAACTAGTTGAAGGATCCTGAATACCCATCAGCGCCTGGGGGCCCCAAGGTCCATATGCACCTGGAGGTCTGAGGGGCCCTTCAACACCAGGGGTCCTTGGGGGCCATCAACACCAAGAGGTCCATGTGGACCTATGCCCCCAGGTGGACCATGAGGTCCTTCAACCCCCGGAGGACCCATAGCACCAGAAGTTTTCTCTACTTCAATGTCTCAGGATTAGATTCCCAAGTACAATTTCTCCAATTGAGAAAGATATATTTTGATTTCTTCTTCCATTGCTTGACTCTGCTCAGAAAGGTGAGAAATTCCCACTTTCCATTCTTGCAGAATTTCTTGGACTCGTTGTGGAGACTGTAATTCAACAAAGCTGGATATCCCATGGTCAAGCTTAATAAGCTGTTATTATACCTCATTTAAAAAGTCCGATTATTCAATATACATCTTGATTATCTCTGCTAAATTCAGAGGCGGCTTTGAAAAAATTAGTAACATATTTATTCAAGGACTGAAGTTCTTCTAGTAAATTGAGCATCCCTTGATGATGCATTCCCACAACTGGTAGTAGATGGTATAAGGTAGGGTGTACTAGCTGATATAAGTATTGCTTGGTGCTAATTCCTGTCATTTTAGAGGTTTGTAATACTTATTGCAAAATAGAGGGTACAGAATTAGAATGAAATTTGGGTGGAACATATTTTCAGGAATTAAGGCTCCTCAAGCATTTGATTAATAATATTTTGTAAAACCTCAGGAGTGATTTGAAAATTCGCGGTAAAACTTATATTAGGATTATAAAAACTCTAAATTGGCATAGAATTCCAAAGTGGATGGTACTCTTGGGATTTTGGTTCTAGATAAATGAACCCATCGTAAAATACTGCTTTGCTCATGATCTTGAGCTTCTTCAGGTGAGAATTGAGAATCTTTATTAGTGACAGACGTATTCACAGTGCATAACTCAGAGTGCCCCTGTAGTGAGCACCACTATAGAAGTTTTGAATTTCATTTCCAATGGGGCAGGTTTTCTCTTGAATTTACTTTGAGTGGATTCTCCAAAAAGTGATAAACTTAAGTAAAAATACAGGTTATAATTTGACTTAATCTTGATTATTGAAAGGATGGGATATTATTTTTGTTTTGATTTGGCTCATAATCTATCAGTGCTAAATAATTGCTGAGCGATTGAATCTTCAATCAATTGATTGGGATGAAGCTGATAGTTTTTATTAACGTTGATAGATTGAGATAAATTAAGCTCTCCTTTCAATGAAGCTGGGGAATCAATGGATTAGAATCTCCGGAGACAAGAGAATTCAGCAAAATCCCAACACCCACTCAGTCACAGTGTAATTTTATTCATGACAAAAAAAATTTGGCTATGGAATGCGACATGGTGCTCTATTCCCTCATTATCCTTCTAAAAAAAATACTGCACTATGGCGAATAAGTGATGCATCCAAATGTATTATGAATTGTTTTTTGAGGTTGGGGTAATGTAAAATAAGTGTGCTTTCCAATTCAATCATAAGACATCAAAATCGTTTTGGCATCATTCCATCCAGTCAAATGTGGCATTTTTCTTCAACAACTCATAGAGAGGTGCCCAATATAACTGAAGTTAATAATGAACAGTTGGTAGTAACTGCTCATCCCCAAGAACACTTGGATATCTCATTTATTATCTGGGCCAGGTCATCTTGATTATTGCTTCCACCTTTACTGACTGCAGTTTAAGTCCTTTTCTAAAAGTCCACTATGAACTTAAGATATTCTAGTTGGTATTTAAAAAGTGACACTTCTGAGGCTTGATCTTGATTTTAGCATCGGCGAGTTGGTGGAACACTTGCTCCAGATGGTCAAGATGCTCTGTAAACTTTTGTGAGAACACGAAATATCATCAAGGTAATTAAAATGCAAGACAGCTTCAGATCTCCCAAAATTTTATCCATAGCGTGATGTAATGTAGATGAGGCATTGCGCAAACCCTGTGGCATACATGTAGGCTGGAATAACCCCTTTGAAGTGATTATAGTGCATTTCTCACGTTCTGCAACTGGCAATTTGATCTGCCAGGACCCAGATGTTAAATCCATGGTGGAAAGATACTTAGCCTCTCCAAGTCGATTAAATGCATCATCAATCCAAGAAAGGGGGTAGGAATTTTTTTCATCACAATATTGAGATTTTAATAGTCAATGACCACCCAGTTTGTGCCATATTTTTTCTTAAAATAAGCGCAGGCGATGCTCACAGACTCTTAGATGGCTAACATCCAATGTTCAATTAATTTATCTACCTCATCAGAGAAAACCTCTTTCGCTGCCTTTGAGCACCAAATAGGCCATGATTGAATGAGAGGGTGATCCTCTGTATCTACCTGATGCACCACCCCTTGGTCGTACCCCTAGTCATGATCATCAGATGCAGAAGTATACAGGGATTATTCAAATAAAGCTATCGTCTTATCTTTCTGTTTCTCCAACAATCTGATTAGAGCTTCCCGCAGAACCACTGCCGTTATGCTGAATTATATATTTGTCAATAGACCAAGGTCCTCCCATGATTTAAAGTCATGAACATGGTGAACTTCGTCAATAGGTAACAAATGTAGATAAGCCACCACTTGGTGCCTTTGGATTGTCATCAACTCCTTCTGTAGGTTTTCTAGCAATACCTTCACTTCCCCATTTCCTGGTAACAGTAGCCCCAGAGCCACATGGGGTTCAAGCCATGGTCTCTGGTAGGGACCCACAATTTCCTGATAGCTCTTCAGGGACGTCTATTTAGAGCTCAGTCCCTATTATGCAATGGTGCCCAGAAGCTATGCTCAAAGTGCTCACTGCTCATTGTGGAATACTTTTATACTTATAGATCTGTTCGGGGAGGCCTCTGGTCCTCCGCTTCATTTGCCAATATCAGACAGTAATTACCCCACCACTATATGCCAAATTGATCTGACTGGAGCAAAACGGATCCGTTGGGATCTGCTAGATTTGAAGTAAATGAGAATCTGTTGTCATAAAATACTAATGGTTTCTTCTACCATATCGACCATGGCTCCAAATCGCCTCATGAATGCAGCACCAATCAACATATCATAGTTATTATTTGGCAGAACCATTTCTGGAGTGAAAGCCCTAACCAAACCAAATCACAAAGGCAACGCACTGTAAGCTCCTTTTGAAACTGTGCTCTGTGCCTCCTGCGGTCCCATACACTACTTTGTGATCCACATCAGGCTTCATAGGAAGCTTAGCAATAAGCTTGGTGGAAATTATAATAACTGGGGTACCAGTATCTATAATAGCTCGGATTATTTTGTTCTAAACAAAAATATCACTGTAGGTACACTCTGAATATGAAGAACAATTAGTGTTTATTATGTATATGTCCAAGTGCTTTTTGATACCAAGAAAAGTGACTATACCCGAACTGACATAAGGATACTCCTGGGCTATCTTTTCTAATGGAATGGCTACGTTTACTCCCACTGGGGAGGCGACATCCATTGAGGGTCCACCATTAATTATGCCATTTTGTTTCAGTATTTTCCATACGTACAGCTTTTTCACATCAAGGCGGAGCTCAGAGCCTAAAGGTGGATAATCACTCTTTTGAATGGAGGCTGAGGTATCCACCAGAAGCTGTTGGTATAACAAGTTGTCAGGCTGGGTTTTGAGTCCAATGCAAAGAGACTCTTGGGAATTGTTAGGGACAATTAAATTCGAATTAGTTGAGGTAGAGCGTCCCATCTCTACTCCACTTAAGCTTTTCCCTGCTCAATCATACCAGATGGAACCGCACACACCTGCTGGTTGCCCGGCAATTAACCGCATAATGCCCTTTTTGTCCACACAAAAAGCATGCATTCATAAAGAGCTCACATCTTTAGTTTGCACCTTAAGGTCCGAGGTAAAAGTTAACTGAAGGATTGAAATTAGGCCAGGGATGGGGCAGCTGAACATAAGGAGGGCGAAAAGGATCCGCCAACCTATAAGATGGACGAATTTTCCCACTGGCCTATAACTGGGTCGTTGCTGTCCATAGCATGAGGAGTATGCCGCGGCAGTATCAGGGGCCTTCCGCTCCAAATTAGGAGCACTGAACGTGGTGGAGAGTTAGCACAAAGTGTTCATGATTCAAATAAGCCCCACATCTTCATCCAGTACTGAGACATAGCATTATGCAGGTCACGGTAGGGTTTGACTGCCGCCATCATTGCTATGCTGTCATTCTCAGCCAATAACGTATTGTGCACCTAATAACACATGTGCTTCCACTGTGAATCGCTCAGCGAACTCCACCAGGGACTTGTTCTTGTGAAACGGTATGGTAAAAAAATCAGCCTTCCGCTGCACCATCTTAGCCGCACCCCCAAACAACCATAGCACTGTCTCTTTTACCTTTTTATAAGATACGGAACTATTTTGAAGGTAAGGGGTGACCTGATTGTCTCTTTCCACATCCAAAGCTGACAGCAATAGGTTTGCTTTCCACCAATCTGAGGCCCCTTCCATGGCGAATTTGAATCATTTAAAATACCCATGAATATTCCCATCATGACTGAAGGGCGGTAACTTCTTGATCTAAAAGTTCACCTCACTCTGGGCTCCAGCTGCGAGGAACAATCAAAATAGGTTTCAAATGACTGGGGGAAACATTCCCTTGTGAACTAGTGTAAGGTAGCGTGGATGGATGTGAATCCGCCATAGTAGACTCAGAAGAAGTTGGGTTGTAAGGAGGGACTGCTGTGACCCCCAAGGGATACTCGCTGGCCAATCTGTAGCAATTTTCCTCTGACTCACTGCTGTCTGCACCTTTTTCTCCCTATCCCAGCTTGTTCAGCAAAATGTTTTATTTTTCGCTCAGATTTAACCAAGTAAAACTGACCTGGCCATCTTGCGCCTCATGTAGAAGCGCTTTGTAATGATTTTGCAATTTGTGGTGAAATTCTTGCTTGGAGTCCAGTTTTTGCTCCATTACCTAAAGCTGTGAGAGCTTTCCTCCACTGTGCTTTGCATTCTTGCGTGCTATCATCCAGTATCATGCGCTTGTTGGTTGGCATCATCTTCTTGATTAATGAGGGCGGCTTGCTCTCATACCAGCTCATTGTTTGCCTATCAAAGTGTATCCAATTGCACTTGCATGTCCACTTACTCTAAATTCTCAATGTATGGAAGGGTAATTGCTCGGCACCAATCCACCTGACTATCACTTTCCAACTGTGTAACCCAACTCAGCAACTAACAATATTTGGTGGATGCAAAAAAAGAGATGATCGTATGGTCAGTCATCCGCTGATTACTCCACTCAATGAAAAGTTGACTAAATCAGCTACCACAGAGCCAACGTTATCTGTTATCCACCGCTCTGTCATAACAACCCTATCTCTAATCTGAGCTATTACGGCTTCAAGCGCTTCCACTCATTCTTCCAGGTCCTTCATAAAATGCTCAGTGTTGCTTCATAATGTGGTGACGTCCCAAATCCATTACACCAATAAGCCACACTGATCCAACTGTTTCCCTATCACTTGAGGTAACTCCTTATTTAACTGTCAAACCAAAACGTTTAATCAATGGCGGACATCTACAAAATGGTGGTCCACCTGCACCAGCGCCCCCTAAACATCCAAAAAAGAGTGATCAAGGTGGTTGAATAGAAGGCGAGTATTATTCTGCTACGCTTGAATAAACTGCATGACGTCCCCAATCTCAAAGTTGTGGTGGGCCAGCACGCGCTGTAGCTGGCGGATTGACAGCTGCACGTACGTGACTGAATATTCTTTAATTCCATGGGTACTAAGCTGACGAGACAGCCCCATGGTAGTCACGTTAAGATAGGACATATACAACACATAGTGGGTTTATTAGTCCCGCTGATTGTAGAATACCTCAGAGCATGCTCCCCCACCATGACTTTGTAGAGTCATTACCTCACAGAAGCCATTCTTTAATGCTCGCAGCTGCTGGGGGTCACATTCATAGAGCGACCTTGTTGATCTGCTGCCAACTCAGGACAAGTTTCTAACTGTAAATTGAGCATAGCTTCTTCATCACCCAGCTCTGTCACTGTTAAAAGTTCCAGTTCATTGTTGAATGCTTCCCTAGCTTCTTTGGTGTACCAAGTGTGAAATACGATCAGGTTTGGTCATAACAAGTGAGGGATCGCCATACTTTCCTAGTGCTGATAAGCTACAGTTGACCAGTGGCCCCTGTAATGAGCACCTCTGTTAGATTCTTGGCGTAACATGTTGATTCTGCTGATCTGGTTTGCACATAGTATTAGCTACTGAGCAACAAAATTGGATGATATGTGGTTTGTTGACTCTTTTTAGAAACTGATAGTATAATATATGGAGCAATTGCCACAATTGACCCTTTTTATTATAATATAATAAACGCTGAACTTATTTGCAGACTACTAAAAAACCTTCCCTCTCAATCTTACACTCAACTCTCATCTCGATATTCCAAGTTGTATCCATCATCTGATCAGTAATATCCTATTAATTCCCTTTTAGAAGTTTTTGTCTATCTTGAGATTTCAGCGGAATTTCACTCAATTTGCGAAACCATTGATAGTTTAATTGATTTGCTTCATATGAATAACTTTCTGCTCAATCTTGAGGCTCACCTCAACTCTAATTTCTGATCTGCCTGAATGTATAACTTATCATCCAGTCATATTACTTCTCTACAACATGACCACTACCATAAAGGAAACTCTCAATGCATACCTCATCTGTAAAAGCCATGGTGCATCTAGCACTTTTCCCAACATCAAGTTATCTCACTGACTAAGGCTTTTGAAGTGGTAAGTATTGATGTAGTATCTTTGTCTCAGGGGTTTCATGGGCACTAATACATTAACTTGGCTGTAATCTTTTAACTAAATGAGTGGAAACCATAACCCTTTCTACTCCCTCCGCTAGAACTACTGCCTTGTTCCTCTACTGCCAAATCATTACTCAACATGGGTTTCCTAAGGTCCTTATGTAAGACAATGGAACTAATATCACTTCCTAACTTATACAGGATTGTTAAAGTTTTTAATAATGAACAACGGTTCTTTGATATCTATCACCCATCAACTAATGGGGGCCATTGAGCGAGTCAACGGAGCTTAAGTCTCCATTTTGAGAAATACGGCCTCCACTGACCCATACCAGTGGAACTTTTATGTACCTAGTGCTCTGTTTGCCTACCGAATCAGTTAACATTGAATTATTAATATGTTGCCTTTTAAGTGTATTTATGGGCGAGATCCTTCAGTTCCCTTGAGCGTACAGGCAATACATAAAGAAAGCTTCTCCAAAAATTATGATATTGTTATCAGAAAACAGACTGATGAAATCATTTGCCTCCAAGCTCTAGCGATCAAGTTGAATGAAATGACCACCAAAAAGGAGACCCATATGAGTAACCAACATAAGCCTGCTTTACCTGAGTATCAGATTAATGATTATTTAATGTACCACCACTCTTGGCCTGGCAGTCAAATGGAGAAATTGAATCTATTTGACCTGGTCCTGATTCAGACAAATCTACAGAGAGGGATTGAGTACTCAATCATCATGCAGATACAGGTATAGTTATAAACCATGTCCATCCTATATTTTTGAGAGCTCATCCTCCTCTGAAAATGATCTGTGGGGGAAGTTTATAAGATTTCGCCAAAATTTTCCATCCCTGAATCTATTTGTCACATATTTGTCTAAGAAGACTATACTGGGCTCCCAGTCAGGGTGCACGAGCACCCAGTGGAGGGCCCATAATGCCAAGGGCATAGCGGTCTGAGCAACTAATAAAAGTGTGGTTCTATGGGAGATGTGAGGATAGTAAAAGTTCAGTAACATACCAAAGGCCCCCAAGGCAAACCAGATGGTTGCATTGGGGGCAACCCCCAAGGGCGAGAGAGCCAGGGAGGATGATGACTCCTCCAGGGTTCACGGTTACTGGCCTTCAGATTCAGATACTGTGGCTTGCACACCAGCGAGGGAGGGCACAGAGGCCACCACATGATTAAAAATGTAAGTGGAGGTATGGTAAGACCCCTGCGAGGTGTTGGGACTGAGCTTCCCCTGGAGGGGGCGCTCTAGGTCCTGCTGGTGGGCTGGGCCAGTGGCGGCTGAGGCGGCTATGAAGGCCAAGTCCACAATCAGTGGGGTGGGAGCGCTCAGGTGCTGCTCTAGCTGGAGAGCAGTTTTTGGAGGACTCAGTGACTAAACAGATGGAAGGGTCTCTATTAAACGGACATACAAAAATGAATGAAGCAGCGGGTTCATCATCAGGGGCAAGGCAGATTATCACGTTTATGATCTGCTGCGTGTGGTGAGATTGAGCGACTGGATAACACAATTGGCAAACATTGGCAGGAAGACTTGGTATATGGCACATTTCATTGGATTGATCAGCGGAATTTTATAAAATTAAAGAGGTAGATGGAGGCTGCGGCAAGCTAGATGGGGAATTCAGATTTTATTAAGCGAAAGGAAAGAGAATGAACTGACAACTGCCCCCAGCTGGGGCAGTTGCCTTAAGAACTTGGCTGAATGCATGGGGGAGGTATCAAGGGATCAGTCATTTAGGGGTTTGCGATGGGATTTGGTTGGCTGGCTCAGAGGAGGGTATAATGCTGCTTCAGATTTTGGAAAAAGTTAAGAAAACTTTTGCAAATTTTCCCAGATTCTTGGGTCCAAACAAAGACAATACTAACAATCCAGGTTCTGGTGACCAGAGTCAGCTGATTTGCATGGTTTGGGTGGTTTGAATTCAGCCCAGGAGGCAGGGGTCCTTGGATCAGATTATTTGTGACTCAAGCTGATCCCTCAATTGGACTACTCATGTGATCTGAACTCCCTGGATCCATTTTGGAGTATTGGGGAAGATGGTCTGAGTCTTTCAGGCCCTAGTTCAAGATCCAAGCCATATCCTGATCTGATTTCTGAAGCAGGCCAGTCCGGACTGGCTCCCCCAGTCCATAATTTTTTTCCAGCTGGGCTCCAATGTTGGGAATTGCCATTTTCCCAAAATTCTGATATGGTTTGTCTGGGGATGGGTGATCCCAGGGGCCTCTCCATGCCCCCTGATGTGTGCAATCTCCCCTGCAGACCCCTTCTATCAAACTTACCAGGGTTGAGGAGGGGGAAGGGGTGGGAGTGGAATATCTTTGGGTGTAAAAGAAGTCACCCAGCACTCATATATCACATGGGCTAGGTCTCCCAGCTGTGCCAGAGGGTCCACTGGAGCCTTGGGGACCCTTTTATTCTGTAAGGGGTGCTGATCCTTATCCAGTTGCAAGGGCTGGTCCCCAGGACTTATACTATTACCCCAAATATTCCTCTGTTGGTCGCTAAGGGGGTTCAGTGAATTTATATCAAAAAGTCATTTAAAAATTCACGCTTATCCTAATCATGTAATCTCAGAATATTAGATCTCTCATTGACTGAAAAAATCAGATCAAAGGTGAAGCTTTTTAAAGCCTAAAAATATACAAGTCTTTTCAATAGTAAAAAGTAAGACTTTTCACAGAGTAAATAATCATGATTATTTTATAGAAATCTTTTATTCTGGAGATCCCAAAGAAGTAACTTCAAGAGCGTACCTGGATTCTTTGAAGTGTAATTCAAAACATAAAAACCTTCTCCACGCCTTCATTGTCATTTTTACCACTTATCCCAAAGTTGGTGGGGTATCATAATCAATTTCTTCACCCCCTGTGTGTCATCATTATTGCCAGTCACTTTGTTGAAATTATTAGCCCATTACAAGAAGTGATTTTAGATGACATGCCAGTTCAGCCCTTAACTGCAATCAGGTCACTCCCATGCCCTTCATCCCTTCCAATTCATGAATGTCCATAGCCTTCTTAGATTCCCCTTAGTTCAACCCATGTCTCCTAGTAAAGGGTAGCCTATTCTTGTCAAAAGGTAGGTAGCTCTTCCAGTTCACTATCCATTGCCATGGTATCATGCCCCCACCTTACCCCACCAATGATGAACCCACCCTGTAGAGATGGCTTCCCAATAGTCCAACCTTATCAGAAGTTTTGGGATATGGGGGAGCAACTCCAACCTGGCCCATATTAAATCAGGGCCCCAAAGCCCCCAGAGAGATAATAGGCCATCTAGGCCTTGTTAAAGTTAAATTATGAAAAGAGATTACAAGAAAAAGTAAGTTTATTGAAATAAGCAGCAAGGTACTATATGACCTTAAGGCTATATCGATTGGGAAGGGAAGGATTTGGGATAGGGAGGTCTCAGAGTCATTTTAAAATCAAGATAAATAAAAAATACTAAATATTACAAAAAGGGATTGGGATCATCCTTAACATTAGTCGCTGGTGATCCCAAAAGGGTTAAATGACTGGGTCAGCGTCAGATGATAATTCCCCATGGCCCAAATTGAGGTTTCAACATCCTAGGCATTAGTCACCGGTGTTGATTCTTAGATTAATAATAATATCATTGGGGCCAATCCCCAATACTTTGGATCAGGCTTAACCCAAGTTAATGGGGAGTCCAATCTGGCATTCGTCCATAGGTGAGTCGTGACCCCTAGTCAGGGCTTCCCCAATAAAGTGAGAATCCTGACAGAACCCTCCAAGCCTTGGATAGGGGTCAGAGCCAAGGTTTGGTCATTGATGTGCGAATCAGCATTTGTATTGACACCTGGCATCAGGAAGAGGCCCCAGCATCTGGGATTATACCCAGAATTGGCACTGGAGCTGGCATCAGGAGGATGTCCAGCATCAGGGATGATACCCGGCATCAGTGCTGGAGCTGACATTGGGGAAAGAGGTCCCAGCATCAGGGATGACACCAGGCATTGGGACTAAGTGCTGGCATTAGGTTTGAACCCTGGTAACCTGGTCTTGGCTTCCCAGGATAGTTTCAGGGGACTTTAGTTCCCCTCATTCTTGATTGCCCTCTTGGGGCAGGGGCCACGGTTACCTGGGCTTATCTGTCCAGTATTAGAATCAGACCAGCCAGGGGACTCCCCAACTGATCCTACTGCTTTCAACATGTCTTGACCACCAAAGTGGCGTATCAGGGGCCAGGCCATAACATAACTTTTGGGTTGTTTAGGCCCATGGTAAACCTCAGGCAAAAGGCCCTCATCAGTGAGCACCACTCCTCAATTATCAGATTTAGCCCTCACTGAGAACTCAGGGGCACCTGGCAGGGACACCAATTTGTTGGGACACAGGTGAGCAACTCCAACACAGTCTGTATAAATCAGGGCCCCAAATTCACCAGTGAGTTAATAGGCCATCAAGGCCTTAATAAAGCTAAATTAGGGCAAGAGATTATGAGAAATGGTAGGTTTATTGAAATATTTTTTATTTTAATTTTAATTTTTATTTGAGAGCATGCGACCAGAGATGACACACTTGAGGGAAGGGATGGGCGAGTAATTGGGAATATTATTAAAAGTGGTGGAGAATGGAGTGGTTTGGTGCTAGTCGCACAACCTTGGCATCGCGCCTTGCTGTGGGTTGAAGTTAAATGAGACCTCATTTACTTCAGATAAATGGGCTTTCCATAAACATGTTTGATGCACCATGGAAATTTCAAACATTTGTGAAATGGCCCATGACGCTACTTGTGCACGCTGTTTTGGTGGAATAGCATCCCCAAACAGCCAGTAGCCAAAGTTTTTGTTTAGACTAAAGCGAAAGTTATTAATGACCCTAGCTGGGTCAGACCCTTGGGGCTTGCAGTGGCAGCAACCCAGCTACTATGGATCGCCCACAATTCTAGAATGAAAATTATCTTGTTGCAATCAAGGTCTCGATGCCTTGACCCCGCCTGGAATAGCCAGTCTTCAGCTAGATGGTTGGGATTTGTGGTTCATAGATGTGCTAAATGCACCGCTTCTTTCCAGACTCTTACCACTGTTTTACATTAAACATACCTGTGGTGCACTGAATCTTCTTCGTTGCACACTGTGCATTGCCTGTGCATGGCGTTTGAGTGCTCCCCTGTGCAAAAAGGTGTTTAGCGACTCTCCGCTGCAGGGTTGTAATTTTGGGGTGAAGTAGAGGCTCATCTGATATTCTCCACGTGGTATTATGGAGCTTGAGTGGGTAATTTATTCCCCAGTAATCCAGCGCTGGGATTGGCTGGATGCTTGGGCCCTCAGAATTCGCATTGGCTGGTGGCGCTGGGTGCTGATTGAGTTTTAGAGTTTTCCATTTTTGCCCACGGCACATTTTTTGGGGTTTGAGTTCGATTCTAGGTGTGATTTTTTTATTTTAAAATAACGGAGCATCGCCTTGGCCTCTGGCGTCGCATCCCATGTCCCTACTAACCCTGGACGCAAACCTAGGTAATTTAATAGGGTGGTTGGGGATCTGGGATTCCTGAGGGCTATATTTCTAGCTATTTGGGTCCTTGCTGCAAATGCCCATGTATGCGGACTCCTTCTTGTGAGGTCGCAGCACTGATCCATTTCATGAATATGTTCGCGGCATTGCGTTCAGGGTCTATTAACCCCATCCCGCCTTCAGAAGTTGGCCCCCTTAGTGTGGTGATCCTGGCTGGGGGAGCATGAGCCCCAAAACCAGGGTTGTAGAATTTACGTGAGTTTTTGAAAATTTTTTGCTGAAGGCAATAGCATGTGCAGGGTACCAAAATTTTGAGAAGAGCATAGTATTGGCAAGGTGATATTTTCCAGCCAGAGATGTCTTCCTAAACTTCCACCTTGCCAATGTCCTTTGGATATCCTGAAGTATCTCCTCTTCCACCTCTTGAGTTGCTATACCTGCACTTGTGATGGGAATCCCTAGGTGTTTGATGGGTTCCTTTGGGCAAGGCATCTGAGATGGTGGTGGGATAAAGCTGAATTTTTTACACTTATTCAATTTGCTTGTGTTTGTGACTTTCTTTTTGTCCTCTTGTTTTTAGGGCCCAGGGGCTTGGCCTTTGATAGCACCAAGGCTTGTGATTTGGTTTTTTTGAGTTTTGCTTGGAAGACTTTTTCACATAGGCTGATTATCTCCTCTACCTTCTTGGAATCCGCCTTGGAGGATATTCCTACCACACAGTCATCCACAAAGGCCAGAACCTTAAGTGGTTTTTGCCCCTTGCACTCTATACCAGCTAACTGATTTTCATCACCCATAGGAGGGGGTCAATTGTGAGGTTGTACAGGATAGGGCTAACTGGGTCCCCTTGGCGGAGGCCTCTTTCTGATGTGTGACTGGAGGTGAAATGAATGCAGACCCTAGAACTGAGAAGGTGGATGACAGCTGATGATTTGCTATCCATGAGATAAAGGCTAGGAGAAGCCCTGATGTGAAGTATTGCTGCCAAGTATTCCCAGTATACTCTGTCGTATGCCTTGGCTTGGTCTAGAAAGCAGAGCATGCTCTTGGATGCTCCTCCCAGTGTGTTTGTTACTTGGTGGATGTTGTCCCAGATTCTCTTCCCTGGTGTGAAACCATGCTGTTTTAGGGCGATGCACTACTTGGCTTTTTCTGAGAGACGCTTAGCCATTATCTTTCCCATTATCTTTATATCTGCATTGATTAGAGATATTGGGTGCCAGTTGTTCAGGTCGGTATGGTCCCCTTTTTGTGGAGCACTATGGTATAAGCTTCCGAGCCTCCTGGGATCACCCTCCCCTCTAGAAGACTTGAGTTAAAGAGAGATAGCATAGGCTTCTTTATCGCTTCATAGTGTGCTTTATAGTACTCATAGGGGATGCCGTCTGGTCCTGGTGACTTGTTGGTAGGTAGTCTCTGTAGAACCTGTGCTAGATCGTCCTCTGTTATGGGGTCAACAAGGTTGGCTAAAAGCTCGGCGTGGTTGGGGCTGCATTGATGAAGTAGTTCTTAGCAGCTTCCTCTGTTGTGGCCGCCTTGTACAGTTCTGAGTTTGGAGTGGGTGATGGATGCTACCGCTTTTGGGTTGCTAGTGGTTTGGCCTTCACCTGTTTGGAGTTCGGTGAAACTGGCGTTTTTAGACCTCGTTTTGTAAGTCTGATAGAAAAACTTGGATGGTCAATCCCCCTGAATGGCCCATCTGGCACCTGCTTGGAGGGCCTCCATGTGCATATGGAGTTGTTTATGTTTCTTAACGATTAGTGTCTGTTTCATTCAATCTCTAGCCTAATGTGGTGAGTAGCCGCTTCATGGTGGGTATCTTTCCAGATGGCTTAATATTCTCTGAGCTTTAGAAAGCTCTGCTATTTCCTTCCTTGTGCGACGGGAGGCTGCGTGGTCTGGGGCAGATAGAACTTTCTTTTTTAACATTTGCCACTGCTGCCATAAGGTTTCAGAGTCCATGCATTTGGCTAGTTCTTCTACATGTCTTTTTGTCTGATCTTCTACTTGGACCGGATTCACGTTCTTTGGAAGCATCCTTTTCCAGCGGTGGTTCTTGGGCAGTTCTTCCTTTGATTGGATACTTATTTTCATCATTCTGCGGTCTGATAGGTTAGGTCAATCGTTGCAGAATCTTCAGCTTGTGATTCCAATGACACGGGTATGAGTATCCGATCCAGTCTATTGGCGCTGATTAGTTTTTTTTTACCTACAATATTTGGCCGCGTCATATTTGGAAAATATTATTCTGAGAATGGTTTTGGAATCTAGAAGGCCTTTTGTTGTCATTAATTGCTGTAATTGGCTCGATCTTATTGGTGGGCTCGTGACATTTGGCCATCTGTCATGAGTTCTGTCCAGCCAGCAATTGAAGTCCCCTAGGTAAATCGTTTCTTCTGGAAGGTTCAAGTCAATTAGGTTGCTCATAGACTTTTCCCTTTTGTCCACTTCAACAGGGGCATATACTGAAGCGGCCTGATATGATTGGTTCCCCCATTTGAAGTCCAGAACTAGAACCTTTCCTTCCAAATGAGAGTGGTAGTTGGTGATTGTGATGGCAGCTGTTGCTTTGACTACAAATCCACAAAAGCTGGTCCAGAATGTTCGTGAAGGTAGAAAGAGCCTGGACCACTCTTCCTCCTTTCCATTGGTGCACTTGCACTCCTGCAAGGCAAGCACATCCACCGATGGGTTTAGCAGGAGCCCTCGTTTCTTATCCAGGGACTTATTGGATGAGAGTCCTGCTATGTTGAGAGTCCCAATCATTAGCAAGCCCAGAACGCCTGCTATGACTGCATAGGGCCTTATTGCCTTGTGCAGATGAGGTGGCTTGCTTGTATATGGACATAGTCATAGGACCCTCGTAAATGGTTTGGGCTGGTGGTGTACTTGATTGCCATTCTGGTGGTCCAGAGTTCCGATTTGGGTTCTCTGTACAGTGAGCACTATTGTCCTCCATCCCATTGAGGGCTGAGAAACTGTTGGCTTGTGAAACGGGTTTGTTGACTGGTATTTTAATGGATTGGGCCCCATTGCGTACAATTAGGAAGTGTGCGTTGTCCATTTCTGATTGAAATGCCCACTGCTCATTATCTTGCGGCTTCTGGTCTGCCTTAAGGGCTGTCATATTATAGAGGTGCTCTTGTTGTTGCTCAATGTTGCGCTTAGCTGCTTCCTCCCAAGCTGCTGCTTCCTTCTCCTCCTTCTGCTTGGCCTTCTCCGCCGCCTTTCTGGCCATCTTCGCTTCTTTACGTTGCTTTGTAAAGACCGGTTGGACCACCTCATAGTTAGCCTGTGATCCTCAGAGGCGGGTTGTTAATGCATCCCCCTGGTCTGTCTCCTTTAATCTCTCTTCACGCTCAATAAACTTTCTTCCCTCCCATGTAGCTGGACAGGCATTGTTTTTATGCCCTACTTTGTTGCAGCTCGTGCATATGGGCGGACTCTTTTCTGAGCGGACTGAGAAAGGGCGAGACTGATTCCCCTTTGGGTTTAAGATGTACGCTTTGCGTGGGATTGTGTTGATGTCACCCTCAGCGTCCATGCCCAGGCGTATCATTGCTACAGCCTTGTCTGTAGCCAGGTGGGGCAATAGGCGGTTTCTCTCCAATTCAAAGTATACTAGTTCTCCATATGCACTCAGCCCGCTTGTTATCGCTGCCTCCAGATAATCCCACTTTTCAGTGGTTGGGAGTCCTTCTAGTACCACAAACAAGTTTTCGCCATCCCAGAAACAGGTGCGTGTGATTGGGATATTGGCTGTAATTTGTTCAGGCTCCTTGCCTACTCTCAGCTTAGTGTAGGTGACTACAAATGGGGCAGCTATGGCTGCATCCGCGGCCTCAGCAGTAGCAAAGCCAAGGTCTAAGGTTCCCATAGTGAGTTTTTCAGTCAAGCTTACCGCTTCTAGGAAGCGTCCTGGGATAGCCTGACAAACTGCTTCATATTGTAGAGGTTCTTCAACGCCAAAGTTAATGAGCACACCAAATTCATGTGAGGACTTAGGAAATGCGTGGCTGATGTTGCCAGTTTGATGAAAATCTTGGACCATCTTGGGATAGTCACTGTTTGGGACATATGGTCCCTTTTAGCACTACAGTTAAAGTTGAGAAGCTGGGCCTTCTGGCCCATGCTGTTCCCCTTCATTGCTGCTGCATAGGTGTGTGAGTTCAGTGGATTCAGTCGCTTTGTCATCGCCTGATTGGTCGGCACAATTAAGACAAGTTGTGATTGGTTGAATCAATTTAATCACCTGTAAACAAAAGTGATGCTTACGGGAAAGAAAAAAACTGGTTTATTGAAAAGAGCTGTAAGGTATTTATATGACCTTGAGGCCAGAATTGGGATTGGGAAGGGAATGATTGAGGTAGGTAGGTCTCAGAGTTGACTGTTGACTGGATAAATATAAAATACTAAATTTTACAAAAGGGGATTAGGATCATCCTCAGCATTATTCACCAGTGATCACAAAAGCGTTAAATTATTGAGTCAGCGTTGAATGGTAATTCCCAATGACCTATTGAGGTTTTGGCATCCTTGGCATTAGTCACCAGAGTCAATTATTTTATTATTATTAATATTATCTGAGCCAATCCTCTATACTTCAGATCAGGCTCAACTCAAGTTAATGGGGAGCCCATTCTGGCATTTGCCTGTAGGCGAGTTGTGACCCCCTAGTTGGAGCTTCCCCCAATAAAGGGGGAATCACAACAAGAAGTTTGGAAATAAAGGAAAGGACAATATTAGGATTTTCACATAGTGCAATAAGCCAGGTGGTGACTACTAACCACTTTAGGTAGAAAAGCCCAATTTTGATTTTATGAAAATCTATAATTTCGCCCTCTCCAATCCCTTCACTGCCTAGTATTTGGTATTTGAAAAGATTAATTTCTGTCTAGAAAAATCCCCTCAACTATACCAAAACGTCAAATGTACTCCTGGTAAGTCCCCCAGTATTGACATCCATTTTTACCATAATTCCTAAGATTTTCTAAATTACTGACAACTCTCTTATTTACAAAATCCCAGATATGTAAGTCAATTTTTCCAAGGAATGTTATAAATTTTGACCCTAAATTTCACCATTCCTTTTATTATTTATCTGTTATCGTTTTTGATATTTATGGAAATATAGCTTTTAATTGAGCGCCAGAGCTCCAAAGATGGAGAAAACCTTAATTTGGGAAATTTTCAAGATGTTTCAAGTAAGCTAAATTGGGTGCAACCAATCATGGCTTTCTCATAACATCTCCCAACCTCAGTTCTTGTGTCAATTAGTAAAATTATCTTCTCCTCCCAAAAATTTACCCAGGAACCTGCACCCTTAGAAGAAGTCCAATCCTTGATCTTCAGAACCAAAGAACAGCCCACCAACTGTAAAGCCCCCTTCCTCTAAATAAGGGTTAGTGTCACCACTTGTGAGGGTACTGGCATATTTATTCCAAGTCTTCATTTTATTTTTTTATCAACACAATTTTCCTCATGTCATTTCCATTAATCATCTTTTTAGCAATTTTGTGCATCATGGTGTCCATCATGGCCATTTAAGTGCAGCTGCAAAGATAGCTTTTTTTCTTTTCAGCTAAAAGGTCTTTAAGGCCACACTGAAAGAAATTTCTTAGTTATTCTGGTGTCTATCAACCTGTCAGTTTGCAACCAGAGTCAACTTGGGTTCCCCAGGTCCTTATAATTACCAAGGGATGTCCACACCCCTGGTATCCCCCTTCCCCACTCCAGCAAGGCTAATAGAGCATCACTAAGTTAAAACAGATGAAACAATGGAGATACATTTTTATAATGAGGCCAACCCTTAGATAGGGTGACTGTTCAATTCATAAAAAAATAAGCTATTTTATTTAAAGTATAGGGTGTGGCATACTGGAGTTGTGTGCTGCTGTAGCACAGAAGCAATCAAAGAAACTTCACAGCATAAAATAGTTTTTTTGGCGTCTATGAGTTAATTACTTAATCAATTATTTATATATTTGAATAATTGATAATAGTAGTGCTGGCGAGTAAAAGGGCTCAATTTACGCTAATTGAGATCACATTGAACCTCATAGTGAATGTGTTACTACTTATATTGGTTGGATAAAAACAATGTTATTATCCAGGAAAAATGATTTGTTGCAATTTTGTAGCTTGGTCAATTATTTTAAAAGCTAATTAAATTTTTCAGTATGTTATCTATGACAACATTTCTTGGCATCTCCTTGTAATTGGTCATATCTATAGAAACTAATCATCATTTCATTCATATTGTACATGTTGCCAAACAATTAGCATTTCAAGTACTAGTTACTCCTTCATTACTTATATACTGACTTAATTAGTTTATGATGCTGTCCAATTGGTGCTCCATTATTTTCTTGAAGTGATTATCAGATGTAGATAGTCCATTAGTAACATTGTAGCCTTGCTAAAGACTCATAATCTAATTACATTGATAAAATATTGATATTACTCAACCTCAGCGGTTGTTAGACTTAGCCAAACCAAGGCTGACCTTATATTAGAATGAAATTCTGATAGTCGCCATTTTTCATACAAGCAGTTACGGCCACCAGCCTGTTTCAACGCCTGGAACAAAACATTCCAAGTTGCTGCTACCCAAGTTCAAATAAAATATGTTTGAGATATATGAGAAGCTCACCACAAAGCTCTTTACTGATAGCCTGATTTGTACCAATTTGCTAACCAGTACAATAAACATATTAATTCAACTATACAGATACTTTTATGCTTGCTTAACTTCTCTATTATCAACGTAATCTGCAACATTAGTTTCAAGAAATAGATTTTGACAATTATTTATAAAGTCATGCATGTGCTTAACAATGCCATATTGATTCACACCCAATGCTTCACCTTCTTAAAGATAACCTGCGTGTACCAGTGACTCATCTTTGTGATCTGATACTAAAACTTCACCAGCGATCCTGATACTTTTTGTAGGCTAACAAGGCTAAAGACTGGCTTAACAGAATGCTGAGCTATATGAGCAACCTCTTTGCTTTAAGAATGCCAACAAAACTTTAAGTGAAGCAATTGCTTCCCCCAATTGAAGCTTAGAGCTTCTGTCCGTTTATTCCCTAGTATGGTTGTAGCCTTAATTAGGGTTTACATTTGTTTTTTAAATTTTATACTCCGAATCCTATCATTATTTTACTATATAGCGATATATGGCGTGTTGTCAGACCCAATTTGAGATGAAGCTATAGTATCATACATGTATTTCTTGTAAGTTAAAATGTTGGAGAATTTATATGTATAATTGGTTACTTTATAAAGTTTTAATGGGCAAACTCAAACAAGTAATTTAATTTTTTTAAATATATCAAAAGTTAAAATTTTCAGGCTTTTGTACTGCCAATGGGTGCTGAAAATGGCTAGGCTCTTTCGCCTATATTACAATGATTTTAGCTCACTAGTTTTATTTAAACTAAAGTGACAATTTTATTGAGCCCAGTTTGTATTATTACAACCACATTACTCATTTTACATAAGCTTATTAATTCCACTCTGTATTTATTTTGGCATCTTTTCTTTTTAAGGTCAAACATTTTTAAATTTGAGAATGAAGTTATGCCCTCATGGGATCTCCTCAGCATCTAGACCAGTGCCCAATAGCCTATCCAAGGCGCATGTAATGCTGTCAAGTGTCACAATCAACCTGATGTTAGGCCTTAAAGAAGTCATTGATTGAGCTAGCAAATAGGGTAATCCCTGCCAGATGACTAGAGGCTTGGTTTAAGCATAAGGATATCATCATGCCATGGACAGTGGGGTATCATCTACCATCAACAAACAACTCAGAAGCACACTTACCTTTTTGCCAATTGATTGTGTGACTATGTTGGTCTAGTTCATTTGTCAAGTGACAATTAGCCCTTGGCTTACCTCATTGTTATATAAATTACCATAGGTCCAATATTAAATTAAAAAGATGTAAGCAATATATATTAATTATGATAGAGGTCACAAACAAATGAGTCAGATAGAGAAAATAAAATTCTAATTGAATAAGACACTCAAGCAATCCACTAAGAATGGTATTGGTTGTCCAATCCTTCCAATCTATTATCTAATTTACATGAAAGGAATAACATTATTTTTAGCTACTCTTAAACCCATGATTGGACCCAACTATTGCTCACCATATTTAAATCCTTTTCTAGTACTATAATAGTACTGATACTTTATATAATAAGCTAACTTCTCACTCAATTATATGTATTTTAATTTTGTGTTCTCAAGTAACAGCTGATCATAATAACAGGTTAAGATCCATTTTTTATAATGAAACACTTTTAAACCTATTACCAAGGATAAGTAACCACTAAAAGTTAAGGGAACCTCTGAGCCTATCAATGAAGTTAAATCCTAATTATCTATAATGTAATAACCTCTAGACTTGATTTTTATAGGTTAAGTTATATATCAGCATAATGGCATTAAGGGCATCAGAAACATTCACTAGTTAGGGTAAAACATTTACAAACTGACTAACTATCTGTGCTTTAAAAGAAAGGCATCCAAACAACCTGCCATTGCTAATAAAAATGGACTGAAACTCATCAATTAAACAGAAATTGGCGCCAAGTCTTTCTACTTTGAGATTAGATTCCAAAGTCTAACTCAATGCCACATTCAGCTTATGAAAGACAACTTTTTTAACATTCTCTAAACCTATATGATTTTTACTGTCAATGATTTAAAATTGTTGTATTGTAACATGTTAAGAAGTTTCCAATTTAATAAAGATTACTCTCATTTCACAAGTTCCTACAAAATCATTATAGGTTTACCTTATAGGGGCTACAATCTAGGGACCCTCAAAGAGTGTCCCTACAAAACAACCATCAATGACAACAAAATAGAGTTTCTATTGATATAACAATGAATAGAAGGGTAAAAAAATAATTGATGACACCTAGGTTTAAAAAAGAGCCACAAAACCTTTTTTTAACTATTTAATTCTTATAAGCTCCCTCTACCAAGTCCAAACCCGTTTGATCCTCAAAATACTTGCAAGAAGCAGGTTTTTATTCCTTCTTATCTCTAATTAATATAAGCAACATTGGTCTACAATAACATGTAATTTATTTTCTTTTGCTTTCTTTTAATGTTTGCATACATATATTAATACATAATATTAACTGCAGATTTTAGACAACAAACAATGTCGCATCAATGCTGATATATCTAAGAATGCAAATTGTACCAAAGTATACCTGAAATTTTTAGCAAAATGACATCTATCCAACATTAATAAACTTACTTTAATTAAGACTAACCTTAGCCTCAATATTTTAAAATTATTTTTATTCAACCTTTTATGGCACCATCTTTAGACTTTATAGTAAAATTACTGATATTTACAAAGCAAAGAGTAGTAAACTATGGTTTTAGATATACTACTCATGGTATATTATAGGAAGTATACTCTCAGATTTAACAGTAAATCTAATATATCGTTTAAGTTAAAAATCAAAAATATATGCAAAATTATGTATTAAAGGCTAGACTAGTATCAGGCATCAAGGATCCTGGTGCTGAATAAGAAATCCAAACCATAAAAAGACAGATACATGGAATGTTTCATTATCCATTATACTATATTCATTGAATAAGTTATAGCTAGTTGAAATATACAGGGGATATCTAATGTATTTAAAACAGTCAACATAAGTGCTATATTATTACATAAGCAAATTTTATTTCTCTTTAGATTATAATACCTATAGAGTTTGTAGAAACCTGGTGCCTTATAAGGTAACCTTTGGACAAAGAGATAAAACTTCACGTTAAATTTTCTTTATATGAATAACTCATGTATGCAAAGTATTTTTGAGATCTGGTTTGGACCCTCACTGAAATCAGGAAGGCACAGTTTGGGTCCAGTTGATGGTATCATTTTAATGTTTGGGACATATACTATATCATTTGTCCTGAGAGGAATCTTTAATTGATATTGCATTTTTAACCTAAAAATTGTTTTAAATTTTAAATTAATTTAAAACTTAGTATAATTAGTAGAATATGTTTTATTAAAAGTAAATTAAAGCATAAATTAGTCCAAAAGCAGGGTAGTGAGGCATAAAGCTCAAAAAGTTTTATGGATAAATAAACACTAACATAAGTGAAGCTTAGATAATGTTTAATCAATAATAGATATTATAAAATTAGTCTCAAAACTAAATATCTAGAGCTTTAGCACTGTAATCTTGCACTTTATTGGGGTGAAGGTAACTTAATCTATATAGGTAAACAGTAGCAATGTTATCTAAATAAGTAATTAATTTCATATTTAGAAGTTTTAGAGCAACATGTTCTAATTGTACTATATCTTAGATATTTTATATAAATGATGTAAGAAATTCAAGTTTAGAGTCTTTGAACCTGATATAATGAAAGGTTTCTAGTTATAAATAAATACATAATTTTAAGTGATTTCAATTTTAAAAAATTCACAATATAGTCTCAAAGAAATATTATAAGTTAACTAGGTGACCCATGCGAATACTTCGCATCCTTTCAAGTAATAGGATTCCATATACGACTAACCTATGGATAGTACTTAATCAAAAAAATAGATTATTGCAAATAACGAATGATGAAAAGTGGCAAAAACACAACGAAAATATAATTTAATTTTTTAATTAATAAAATAATTTTAAAGTTATAAAAAAATTATTAATAGAAAATTAATAAATATACAAATATTGTGACAAATATTTCGAAATAAAAATTTATTTTTTGTAATTCAAATGCAATAAATTTTATAATTAATTAATTTCTTGTTTTAATTTGATTGACACGTTGTTTATACGTTGTTTATACGTTTATTCTATTCTATTCAGAGACTTCAGCGCCACCACGACACTTTATATTACCGGCAACTGTTAAAATAAACAGATTGCCACCAGATGGCGACCCTTGTTTTTTTTAAAATATAATTTTTTTAAATGAAATTTTTAAAATGAAGATATTTCATAACGACAAAAAAACACCTTTGAGAAATAATATATATAGATCCATCGCTTCCAAGCCCATTTTTTATTTACTAAATTAATGGGCAGATACTTGACCAATACTTACAAAAGTAAAATGGGACCTAAGTTGGAGCATCCTCTATTTTTGGAGATGATCATCCAAATCGGTCCAGTATTTTCAGTTATGCGCGAACAAACAGAAAAAAAGAAAAAAACATACATACAGGTCGAATTGATAACCTTCTTTTTCAAAGTCGGTTAAAAACCATTAAATATACCAAATCAACCAATCACCAACTGCTTCGTATTCGTAAAACAAACCTAAACTTATCGAAACAACCAAAACCACCAACTATTTACCAAAACCAATTAACTTATCATATCAACCAATCACTAACTGCATTATTAAAACCGTTAAGCTTATTAATCAACCCAAAACCACCAACCGCTTGCCAAAACCTTTTAAGTATCGAATCAACCGAATATCAAACTGCTCAGCCGTAACAATATACTGAATGCCATCGAAAACATATAGGGGTTTCACTTGTTACATATAAAACTTTTTATTTTACTATGAAAATAATAATTTACTTATTTTTCATCATTAGAGGGAAAAATAATCTTCAAAATGGCGTATCAAACATTAATTTTGATACAGTATTAAGGTACTAAAAAAAAATTAAGATATTTCACACCGACAAAAAAACACCTTTGAGAAATAATATATAGAGATATCCTCACTGCACCAAGCTCCAAATTTATGTCCTTAGATCCACCACCGCTGCCCCAGTATGGGGCAGCAGTGCTCCACCTGCTAGCATTTACCACCCAGCAGGCAAACACATGTGGACTGGATCGTCCAGTCCACCAAATACATCCAGCTCTTATGTCCCTCCAAGGAACTTAGCACTTCACCTGTAAGTCCTGAGGAACATCCTCTGGGTGTTGATTGGGCCACCTTTCTGTTCCTGAGCAAGAAAGTACCAAAGAGGATGGCCATACCCCTCATTACTCAGGGTAATCTCGCTCGCATGGTCGATGAGTGCTGGAAAATAGCCCTTCAGCTTTGGATCCTGCTTCTGGTACTTGCACTCTCCTCAGCAGAACTATTATAAGGAATTAGTAAAATCTACGCTGAGATCACCAAAATAGAACTGATCACAACTAATTTGAGTGGCAATCAGCCAGATACTCATATTTCAAATGGTTGAAGAGGTATGAAGGCTGATCTATCAGCTGGAACACCCGACAGTTGCAATTCAGTTTACATGATGATCAAAAATCTTCCCCCCCTCCCAAATCTGTCAGGCATCACCCCCAATGGGCAGCTTCCTGCCAAAAAATTGGGCGTTGCACCTGATACAATACCACTGACTGCAACTTGGCTTGTCACCAAATTTTGTGATATCAGTCCCCCAGGGAACTAACCCTCCTATTCCCAAATATTTCACCTCTTAGGTTGAACTGACTGCAACTCAGCTTATTACCAAATTTTGCAATGTCAGTCCCCAGGGAACTAACCTGCCTATTCCCAAATAGTTCACCACTTAGGTCAAACTTGTGGAACCTAATCCCAGCTTATTTCCCCCAAAATTGATGACTATTTAATTGGGCCCATTACACTGAGAAAATTGTTGGTCAATTCTCTTCCCTTAAATTTTCTAATAAAAACACCCTCCCCCAAATTTCTATTTTTATCTGTTGAGATTTAAGTTCCCTTCCAGTTCCATATCCATCATACCAGCAGCAGTGCCCCTGGCATTCTGGTTCACCACTTGGATGCTCCAATATCCAGGCTAGTAGGCCAGTCTATCTTCTACTTGCTATCTGCCTGACACCACCTCACACAAGCCTACCCAACCCACCCCCAACCTCTAGCCCTACTCCTATCCAATATTTGCTTTTGCCTCCACATCAAGTACAGACATCTCTTCCCATACACTGACAAAGTGTTAATTGAGATGGCAGTGGCCACCTTTGTACCAGCAAGGTTTATCAACTTCTGCCCTTATAAGATCTATTTTGATATTGGATTCTCCACCAAAGAGGATGAAGCTGCTGAAGCAGCTATGCCCTTATTGTGAAAAAACACTCCCCATTACTGCCACCTGAATATGCCTCCCAGATGATACCACACTTGTGGTAACATTTGTGAACCTCCCCTCACACCTTCCTCCTCAAACACTTTATGAGGAGATGATGTCAGGGCTGTCCACTAATGGCAAGAACCCTATCCTCCAATTTATTGTCCCAAGTGGTGCTGAACACCTTGCAGCACCTCAGGCAATGGCCACCATTACCCCCCACAAGCTTGAACATGACCCAGCATATCCCATTGTGCACCTATATCCTATCTGCACCCAACCTTTTCTTTTGGGCATGTACTGACAACAGTTGCATGATTTGCTCCACTTTGCTATGAATTGGACCACACCAAAAGGGTATGTCAATATAATAAACACCTTGAGAACATGACCAACTATACACATGAGGCCACACCAACAGTGTTCAAGTGTGTATTTTGGCTGCCCCCACCCCCACAGGTCATGAACTCAAATCAGAAGCAAAATTTAGCACCTCAAACCCAGGCTGGCCAATGCACACCCATGCCAAACAATTGGGTATAGGATTGGACCCATGTTCAATACAGAAAGTCTTCAGACCCAAAACCTGCCCAACCAAAATCATTTACCACCCTTTCTTCCCAAATCAACCAAAATCCCTGAAACTTATTAGATTTAGTGACTGAATCTGAAGAAATTGTTCCATCTTGAGTTATCCAATTGATTTAATACCTTATCTGAATTCAGACTTTGATTCCCCAGCCTTGATCAACCAATATGTCCCCAAACCCGAAACCACCTTTTTCCAAAGTGACCACCAGCTTGCTGAGGCCACGGTAGCCTATCCCAATAATCCTGTATTTGCAAAATGTGTGAAAAATCTTTTGCAGAATTTAAAAAAAGGGCTGCACATCCCCTTATTCCCCTCCAATTTTCCTCCTACCGCAAAAGAGGAAATCCAAAAACTACATGAAACTGCCACCACCGCTGTCAAGCATGTTGCTGAACTGTCAGATTACTCCCCATCCACATGCATACAAGAGCCAAAACTGCAAAATTGGAACAACAACTTGAAACCCGCATCCATGCTGAACACCACATTGCCAAACTCATAGAGGCTTTAATCCAGGCCCAAATTGTCAATCTCAACAACTATCTACTTCACCTTGACTCTCATCCTGCGGATGCCCCAACCCCCCTGCTGTCAGCATTGATCCGCCTCTACAATGCTGAGCCTGATAATGACCTACCTGATCCCCCCTCCCTCTCCTCCATGATAGGATAAGCAGTTTGTCGCTGTGCCACCTGGTAATTATTTTCTTGTTTCTTTTTATGTCTCACTGCTCAAAAAATGGTGGTCAATTCATGTTTTATTTTTAGTCAGTTTAATTTTTGAAGTTTTTAGTTTTGTTGTTGTCCATCCCTTGGTCAGCTTGCCTCAGTTAAATAATATATAGTAGTCAAACCAAAAAACTAGATTTAACATATGTAATTTGACTTTATGCCATATAATTCTGGATATAGGCAGATATCAAATCAAATTTATAGATAATGTATATTTTTTTATCTAGAGCTTATATACAGCATTATAAACTTCTACTAATTAATAGTATCATGCTGTCTAAGTCTGTCCAGTTTCCATCTAATCTGATAGCTTATTATCAAAGTTTTTTGTACAGATGTTCTTAACTGTTACAGCAATCTCAAAAATCATGAAGATATTTTTTTCACTTTTTATATTTGTTTTATATTTATTTGAGGTAAGCCAACCAGGGGACGGACATTACCAAAACTATAAACTAAACCTAAAAACTAACGTAACTAATTGATTCAAACAAAACTCTTAAATGAGCGGATTGAATAAAACACACTTAATGAAAACAACCAACCAGTTAGGCAGCGGAAACCACTTTTTTCTCCATGGCGGAAGGGGAGGGGGGATCAGGGGGACTCATCTTCAGCAGCAGCTTCCTTATCCCATAGTAGGGTATGTGTCAAGGTAGATAGCAAGGGCGTTGGGGCATTGGCAGCATGTGATTCAATATCATTGATGATTGGTATTTCATGAAAATTGCCAGCTAAGAAAATGGCGCTGATATATTTGGCTAAATCTTTTTCAGCTTTAATGCAAGTTTCTGGTTGTTTAACAAACGTGGCAATATTGGTTTGGGTAATCTTAGCTTTAGGATTCCGTGCTACAGTTACCACGTTCTGGATAGCATTGTTGACGTTTTTGTATAATAGATTCACTGTGATTTTACTCTTTGTGGTGAGGTTTGGGGGGATAACAGGAGGGGGAATACCTCCTGTGAGCATCGCCACTGATTTGGTGACAGCTTTGCAAAGGTAACTACAATTTGGTGTGGCAGCTGCTTCAACTGCAAGCTGGTGGTCACTGCAAAATGATTCGGCATTTGGCTGTGGGGCATATAAATGAGGGTGGTATGGCGTCCCATTCTGCATTAACGAACTGCTCAATTTGCAGAGATGGTTCTTCAATGAGATTACCTGATTTTTCAATTTCAGCCAATAACTCCCATGGTTTCTGGTTGAATTGAATTAGGGAATTGGCATATGCTTGAGGTTTGGTTGATTTGTTGGATGAAGCATGGGATTGAACCGGGGTCCAAGCTAGTGCTTGATTGGAGGAATTGTGTGTGGCACTGGGGCGAAAGGAGGCTGATTGGTGGCTGTAGATGTATCTGCAGCATCAGGCTTTTGGGGAGGGGGAGGCAGGATCGTACCCCATAACAGAAATGGCGCTAGGTGGGCGGCAGATTGGAGGTCAGCTGATGAATAATCTGAGCCATCAGAAGTAGCTAGGGATGTGGCACTTATGTTTTGAGTGGTCCAACTTGAAACAGGACAGACAGATCGTCCACCCGCCCTCAATGCAGGCCCAAAATGGATGGTCAGGGGCAGAGGGAATGATGGCATGAGGGGGAATTGACATAGCGATTTTACTAAATTCAGGGCTGATCGTGGTATATGCCCAAGGCCCAGTGAGGCAGGTGGCCCCATTTGGGACCACAAATTGTATGATGGGGTTGGAGCCATAGGCTGCCAAACTGTCCATCAGCTCCTGGTGGAGCACCACAGGGTTGAGGTGGGTGGGAAAACCAGCAAACTGGACCACCAAAGTGGTGTCCGCTGGGAGACAGGTCCAAATTGTAGGAAAAGGGTCCCCTGGAATACTAGAGGCACAGATGCCACAGTGGTGGCATCAGCTTCACAGGTGAAGCCAAAATTGAAATACTCCTTATAGGGGCGGAAATCTATAAATATGCAAGGTTCATCACCACCTGAGACATTTCAATAATGTCTTGGTTGTGGAAAGGGAAGAGTTTCCCATATTAAACCCTTAGGCTGAAAAAAATGTTGCTCTGGGGGAGCACCAGGGGGCAGCAAGGTACTGCTTGGATACAAGCAAAGTGGGCTTGAGATCCTTGGGAGGAACGAATCATCCCAGGGGTTTGGTATGACTGGGTGAGCCAGTCTAAACGCTTTTTCCTGCTGGATGGAAAATGGGGGGAGTTTCGTCACTGCCTCACACTGGAGCAGCTGGTGGAGAATCTGAGGACATTGGAGTGAAACTACAGTGGGCGATTAGAATTAATTTCTTGTTTTCCATATAATTTGCTTGGAAAGTTAAGCTAATAAGAAAGAGAGATTTTATTTTATCACTTTTAGATATAATGATGGCTTACAAAAAAGTCTTTCCCTTCTTGTGGATACTTTTAATGCTAGCTTTTGGAAGTCTATATTATAACTTGAAAATAAAATGAGAACAATAAGTATATAAGTAGGCAAATAAATTACCTGAGAATATTCAATAAAAAGGCTTCTGAGAAGTTACAAACTTTGCAAAAGATTAATATGCATTTAACTACTACTAGATTTTCTAAATTTATCATATACATAATAAATAAAAATTTGTAAGCCATGAATAAATAAAAATTGGATATAGATGCTTTTAAACTTTAAATGGCTAAATTATTACAGCTAAAATAGAATGTCTATATTTTTTATCCAGTAAATTGAAACTTAGGTAAAGATATGTGAAGTTATCCTAGAGTTCCATAAACATCTAAAAGATGATCTTACACTAACTTATATACTTCATGTTCTAAAATAATAACATTGTACTTGATAAACATCATGCATTATATATAATTCCAACTTTCATTATTTTTATAATGCATAAAATAATATAATTTGAAACTTTTCCACTTGATTGTGCTTTCTAGCAAACCTATTTAAAGGTTATATTTAATACAATTCAAAACTTTTGAGACACCACCCGCCACCAATGTCATAAGCTTCACTGCCTGCTTCTCCATTATGGGGCAGCCGTGCACCATCCCCTAGCATTTTCTGCCATACAGGAAAAAATGGTTGGACTAGTTTAACAAAACTATATAATTTGATCTGCTGTTATGTTCTTCCAAGGGACTTAAAGCTCCTCCTAGCACGTATTCACCTAATTCACCCCACCCTCTCACCCTCCCACAATGCAGTATATAAATCTAACTCATAATTGACTATGAGAAGTTGTTCTTTTACATTAATAGTAATAATTGACCTCAATGCCACTGCTTTTGTGTGGCTGAATTCATTGACTTATGCCCTTTTAAGAACTTTTTTGACATTGGCATCTCCTATAAGGAGGATACAGCCACAGCAGAGAAAATCAGATTAAATTTATAAAATATTTTTAAATCCATATGACTCATAAATGCCTACCCACTGACACCAAAATGGTGGGATTTTTCCAATATCTCATCTCACCTCCAGTCCAAGGTGTTTTATGAGGAGCTAATGTTGGGGCTCTCAGCCTACAGCTCAAACCCCATCCTACACTTTACTTTCCTAACAGTTTCAAGCGCATTGAAGATCCCCAAGCTACTAATACGGTCGCCCCTTACCACCCTGAAAATTTTTAACCAATCTTCCCACGTTCCACATTGCATTTACACCTGAACTACTCTTCTGAGCGCGCGTTAACAATGGAGGCAAATTTTCCCTATCCGTTTTAGTATATACCACTATTAAAATCTTTTGTGTAACACCTCAGATTCTTCTAACATTATATCTGGCGCTGAGACCGCTCCAATGGAATATAATTTATGTACCTTTTGCCTGCTCCCCTTCTGTTCAGTCATCAAGCCTTCTCCCCAAAAACTTCCTTTAATATCCCCAACCATCTTCAGCTACCAGCTGATCCTTCAGCCAATCAGAGGGAGGCTTAGATTACCAGTATCTTAAGCGCCTTTTCATTTTCCCATGAAAACTCAACTTTATGCCTATTACCCAATCCAATTTAACCATGATCATTGGTCCATAGTGGCTGAGGTCCTTATCAGGTGATACAACTGAACCTTTTAATCTTCACCAGGAATTACATTTAAAATTCAATTATGATGCCCAAAATCTCCTCAATTTTATGCCCCTAAGTAAACACTGAACCAATCCAATGCAATCACCAGCTCGCTGTTGAAGCAGCTGCTTTGCCCAATCATTGTCAACTCTGCAAAGCTGCAGCTGAGGCTGTTGCCATGCTTGAAAAGCGTCTAAGACACCCAATATCTTAGTTAGCCCCACCCTTTAGGTAACTATTTACTTCTTAAGATGCACCAAAAAGCCAACAAATTCGCCAAAATGGTATGGCAAAGGCATAAACCCCAAAATCTAAAACCACATTTTAATATTGTCACCTTTGTTAAACTCCCTAACACCCATCTTTGAGATGAACATGATCTTGCTGAGTATATAGGGGGCCTTATTTACGCGCGCATGTTATTCAATATTCCTCCCATAGCTGATATAACTCATATTCTGATGATCCATGCACTTGCTCTTAGCTTTTTACCTCTCTAAATTCAGTTAGGAAGAAGGTGTTGAGGAAAGCCTTCCTAACCCACCCATCATCTCCACCATGTGCACTAGCGGTTTACCAAGTCCCACCTAGTTGGTTTTAGGTTTGCTTATGTTCTGATTCCGTTTTGTTTGCTTGCTTGAGCGTTTTAGTACAATCTATTGTATTTTTATTTTCTTTTAATAATGTCCGTCCCATGGTCAAATTAATTCAGATATAGAAAATAATAAAAAATAGACTCTCAAAGTAAACCAAGATCAATTTTTGTTTACCTTAAAAATAACTATAATGAATATAGTATATGACATAAAGCCACCTGCTATTAGATGCAATATTTTCATACCTTTTAAAGGAGTCAAGTTTAAAAGTCAACAAGGCCCTGGAAGGGATCATGAGAGACAAGATGTCACTGGCACAACAAGAATGTAAAATTACATGAATAGCTTATAAGGCAAATTTATAAATGATCAAAATGATGGTGAATTAAGTTATAAAAGGTTTAGTGATGACATATTGGCCAATAATGAAGCATGTTGATTTATAAAAATGTGCAACACCAATTTAGTTATAAAAAATTCTAATGTTGGAATAGAAGAAACAAGAATTAAAAGAAAAAATCATTAAAATGTATATCGCCAAGACATGATAAACAAAAACTAGATGACTATCAATTTATAAAATACCTAGGCACAATCACATTATGGGAATCCAGCAAGTTTTATGCTTGCTGGTGCTAAATTCAGCCAAATTTCCACAAAATACTTTTTGGAATAAAAGTAAAGATTAATTTTATAATCTTTTTTATTAGTTGTGGCAAGGAGAATAAAAACGGCCCCTCTTAGTATCACAAAGCTTAGTATTCAAATCGTTCAAGGATTGAAGTGAGTGAGGCACAAATTTTGGATTAGGCTAAGAATAGCCAAATTAGGAATTATGCGGTTTGGGCCAATTTGATCTCTCAAAACTCACTTCGCTTCAATAGAATGGCCAATGAAGGGTCAATAGTAGGTAAGACCAGTCGTTAGGAAAGGATTTCTATATCTGAACCAATCACCATGAGGGAAAAATTTTAACCTGGTGGTTTCCTTCTGAGGCTATAAAAATGGATGGTCCCCACATAGGTGGTTTAACTAAATGGTTAATGGGACAGGGAGGAACCTTGGATGGACTCCCCTGATTCTGCCGCATGGTCAGTGCAATCTGACTGCCCAAACTCGTGCTATTTGCCTGATAATTAACAAAAGTGTTACCCAATTTGAGGGGTTCCACCAAGAATAGACCAGGATCTTTTGGCCGATGTTATTGTTATTTTTATATAAAAAGCTAGTTATCCCAATATAGGACTTGTAATTTTCCGACATTACCCCCTTTTAGTCTATTTTTGCCCAAAACATTCTTATCTAAAAGCTGATAGGGCAATTGTATGACATCACCCCCCTCAATAAGTTTGGGGGGGAGAATAGAACCATAGGAAGCGGCCATGTACCCGGGTGATAATAATCCCTGTAGCCAAGGATTTGATAGAATAATCCGCACCTCTCAAGTAGGTGATGATAAAGGTTTTTTCAATATTGACTCAAGCTTACCACTTCGAGGAGTGCATATATGATAATACATAACCAGGTTAGACACTTGGAAGGAAGGTAGGGGGTTTGGAGCTCATTGGCAGCCTGCCCTTCTTTAGTCACCGTTTTAGCTAGATTGGTCATAGCCTCAAATTGAAGCTGGATGATGCGCTGAGCTAATCTTCTCATGGCTTTCTCAGGTTTCTCAATCTTAAAGGAGAAAACATCTTTAGCTAAGAGGGCAGGTTTTCCTGGTTTCCGCCCATACAAGACACGTAATGGGGAAATTTTTAGTATCTGGTGATAACTAATTTGGTAGACCATAAGAGCACAGGGTATGAATTGATCCCAGAGAAGTGGATCAGAAGAAGCCATTTTTTGTAGGATGGAGACCAAGATTCCATTTGCTCTCTCCAAAATCCCATTGGTAAAAGAATTAATATGGAGCTGAGAAGAGTTTTTAGGCTTTCATAGTGGTAGCCATAATTTTGACTACTCTGGAGGTGAAGTTCTTGCCATTTCGCATAGTAGTACTTGGGGACAGCCATGACTTGTAAAAATGTTTTGATGTAAAAACGTGGCAATGGCCTTGGCCGTTTGGGCGGGGAGAGCCACGGCTTCAATCCACTTAGTGAAATGCTCAATACAAATTAGGATATATATGTTTCACCAGTATTATGTGGGAGGGGGCTTACCACGTTGAGGCTGAGGGTATGAAAAGGTTGTTGGGGGGTAGTTGGTTGATATTAGTACCTAGTCTTAAAGCTTGACTGCTTCTTACAAGTGAGGCAATCTTCCAAAACTTCAACAATAGTTTCATAATTTCTTCCCAATGGTAACGATCCAAAAGCCACTCATTGGTTTTCTTTGCTCCCCATGACCTAAGGTTAATTGAGCTTCTAGGATAGCAGGTGCACCTTCTGAGGGCCAATGGTAAGGCAGCCACTTTGCCCCACCTGCTTTTACAACTAACCACTCTCCACTTTAGTTTTGCGGGAGTTCCAGGCTGACATTCTCTAAACAGGATCATCCTCATCCTCCCAGTCCTTGAGGTCATTAAGAGGTCATTGTTTGGGTTTTTACTCATATTCCCAGCCTGCAAGATTACCTGGTATCACTAGGGGAAAATTCCCTAAGGCGAAGTGAATCAGAAATTGGTTGGCTCGAGTTTTGGAGGAACTATGTTTGGGGGATTTTGGGATATTCGCCTGGTTGTATCCATCGGGGATCAATCTAGATGAATACTAAGATCGCATCAGGCGTAGTTGCCAACAAAATAAGGGCATCTGATAGTGATTAACTATCAGGTGTACTGATTGGGATCAGTCAGGTTTCATCACTAACTGATTGGGAATGAATAAAGAGTTGCGAGGCAAGGGATGCCACCAGCAACTAGCATTTTGATCAGTTGGTGAAGTGACCTGCCATAATGGGTAACAAGTCCCATTATCTAAGCAGGTCGCTAGCCAATTATGGTTGGTTCAGTTGTATTGAGAGAAAAAAGTTAGGGACACGTTTTCCAACTCTTTCCATTTGAGATCTCGAGGATGTCCAATGATGGAATCCTAGCCAGGATGGGAAAGACCATCGCTACCAAGATGAGGAAGGGTGATTCAATGGCAATGGCTGCCATTTCATCGAAGAAGTGTCAACTGAGGGTTGGACAGCCGAATCCCCTACTATATAATTCCCTAGGATTTACTATAATAAAAAACCCTAGTTTTAAGATAACAAGTACTTTACAGTAATATAATCAATTTGGTGTATAGTTAGACTATCAGCTTCTATTGTGTCGTTCTATCTCAATGATATTATTGCAGAAGGCAATAATTGGAAGACTCTCAGAGAGAAGAGTAAAGATCTGAGTGGGGATCTAGAGACAAAGGAACCACAATCAGGGATAGCTGCTGACTGTGTGTTGGGGTAAGAGAGACTGTCACTGGGGTATCTTAACAAAGATTGGGTGGACAAGAGTATAGGGAACAAATTCCCTACAAGTATGACTTCAAGAGTATTTAATCAGAAATACTGGTCAAGAGTTGGGCTGAATAATAGTTCAATCTCAACTACAGATAATAGTTTCCTTACTATTATTAATTAATACTTTCTACACAACATGACGAAGTGCATGAGGAAATTGAACCTGTGCAGTAAAAAGGTACTGGGTTGACAGCTGATAATCAACCTAGAGTAAATTTTTACAGTTGGTGCTCACTACAGGGGTAGTTGAGTAAAAGAATCTATTATAATGTCATATAAATAAGAGCTATATAAGCTGTGGACCAAGATCACCGCTGTGAATCAGAATGCTTTAAACTCAGTGGACCATCAGGAGTTTGCGGCCTTGAAGAACAAGTCACCAAGGTGGAGGAATGAGTAGAGAATGTAGCTAACTTTGGGAATGAGTTACTTGGCAAAGTAAACTCGTTGAAAAAGAGATAAAGGAGACCTTGTTTGAGAGGTCCTATACTTGAAAATGGAGTGAGAAGCGGATTGTGTTTGTTTATGAAAGTTTGGTGCAGATACCGAGAAATTAATCAAACAAGTGGAGGAACTGAAAGCTCATGGATGTGCTTGTGAGCCCAATATGGCCAGCGATGCTGAAGAAGGAAGTCCTCACATGATACTTGGGAAGTCAAATACCCCAAGAAATATGCCACCCACTTTCAATGCCATTTTGGAGATGACGCCCAAAGTCACTCCACAAGTTAGCCAAGTATCCAAACCAAGAAAATTGGCCAGAAATGACTCGGAGGAATTTAGGGCAATGCTGAAATTGCCAACATTCCATCAGGATAACGCCCCAGCGTTTTTCTGACTGTTTGACATGACTATGAATGGCTATGGAGATCATCAAAAGGCGTTGACAGTCATGAACTGCCTGGACACCGACTGTCAAAACCTAGTGTTACCCCACTTGGAGGGGGACAGCTGGTCATATGCCAAGGCAAAGGAAGCCATCATGAAGGAGTTCAGGAGTCCAACCCACATGTTGAAATTCAAGCAAGAATTTATGGGAATCCATGTCCATAAAGATGAGTCTCTTGCTAGCTTCTGCGAATCGATTTTACCAGGAGTCACAGATCCTGGCTGGAGCAAAAGTATTGGATGACTTTGATGCTAGAATCGCACTGCAAGCGGCCCTTTGGCCCTATCACAATTTGCATTGTATGATGTCTTCCATGTTTGTGATGGAGATAACTACCTCACAAATGGTAGACAACCTGAAGATTTTGGGAGCAATATTTGAGCCCCAAATAGAAGCTTCAAGTCCAATCTGGTACAAAATCTGAATTCCGCAAAGGGAAACAAAAGAGCAAAAGAGGCTACCAATCAAACCGTGATGTGAAATAAGCCTAAAGAAATCAGACGGTTGAGCAAGAAAGAGAAGGTCTGCTATCAGTGTGGCAGGAAAGGACATTTCGCCGTACACTGCAAAAAGCTGAAGGATCAGATTAACGTGGTCCAGGCCAAGGAGACAGCAGCTGCCAAGGATTTGAGAAAAGGGCCCACTGCCTAGACAAGGAACAGTCTAGAGCGGCGGAGAAACCTGTTCCTCCCAATATCATGAATGAATAAATAGATATTAGTGATCTGTTTGTAGATGACAAGCAAGATCAGCTATAACAAGTGGTCAATATGGATGTGAATGCCATGACCAGAGCCAGGGCAAAGAATATTGACCCCGAGGTAATCCAGGAAGTTGCCCAGCCATACACCCGACAACTGGAGGAGAAGATTCAAACTGCTAAGAATCCTGAAGAGTTATCAGATGTCCATTTAGATGAGCCCAATCTGTCTTACCCCTCAGCATGATAAAGGAATCATTTCCTGAATTATCAGCGCAAATTATTCACACCCTAGATTTGGCTAATAACGCCGCCATTCACTCAGTAAATACTATATTAAAATACTCCAAGTGTACATATATATATATATAAGTGAATCAAGTGAGGGTGAGGGCGATTATTGACAGTGGAGCTCCCATCAATATTGTGTCGACCAAGATGGTAAAGAGGATGAAGATCTCACTGGACTTGGAACACAAGAAAGAATACGGGAGAGCTGGGCCAAACACCACCATTTCCTGTGGAGCATATAGTGCACTGCCCCTATGATTCAGGTCTTTGGTGGTATCTGTGCCAGCCATAGTTTTGGCGAACCAAAACTACAATATCCTGATCAGAACAGAGTTTCTATGGAAGTACAGAGTTAAATATAACTTTGAGGATAATATGTTGACCATCCTGGGTCAAATGTTACCATTGGTATACCAGAAGGACGGTGAAACTCCTTTGAATTGAAGAAACAACTTCATTAATCTGATATACAATGATGGCATTGTACCTATTTGATACCAATTAGTTGGTAGAAAGTGATGCGAGATGCTGGCATAAATCCAAGAAAACTGGGGAATTCCACTAAGGATCAAGAAAGAGAGGACCATACCATCCAGATCGCAGATAATAATCAATACATGGTTGACTTTAAAGATTCCTTAGCTGTTGTATGGGGAAGTCAGAAGCCCCTGGAAGAAGTCCAGAGTGGAGCCATGAGTGGCTCTTGGGATAATAATGCTGGGCCATGGAGAAATTCGAGTTCTCCTGGCGAATTTGAGCAAAAAACCAATGAAGATCAAGAGGAATAAGATCATCACTTTTATTCATTTGATCCCAATGGCAAATTGAGAAAATTCCACAATTTTGGGTCTCTCAACAAAATGGTATTACTGGCTGGGGTAGCTGAAAGCATCAACCTATTGGTTGATTGAGAGCAGCTCGCTGATCTGCTGGAAGGCTAGCAGGAGGAGGTGCTCGAACTATTTGAGAAATATTGGGAAGTGTTCACTCAGGATGACCACGATTTAGGATGTGCATGAGACATAATCCACAAGGTCGACACTGGGGAAAATCTACCAATAAGGATGAGACCGATCTGAAGATCAAAAGCAGCTGAAGCGGTAGTGGAGGATGAGATCAGTAAACTAGTGAAGCATGGGCTTCTAGTTCCATCATCAAGTCCCTGAGCGAGTCCAATTCTGATCATGAAGAAGAAGGATGGATTGAACTGGGTGGTAATTGACTACCAGAGGCTGAACAAAATTATGAAGAAGGATTTTTGTCCCCTACTGAGGATCAACAATGCACTAGATCGCTTAGGAGAAGCAAAGTATTTCTCCGTGATGGATCTGATCACAGGATATTTGCAGATCGACTTTCCAAAAGAAGACCAAAAAAATGCGCGATTATTACCGCGCAGGGGCTATATCAACCAATGAGGATGCCCCAGGGTCTCTGCAATGCGCCTGCGACGTTCCAGAGGGCCATGGATGCGATATTAAGCGACCTGAAGTTGTTGTGCATCCTGGTATATCTGGATGATATCAATGTGTTCAGTAGAACGTTTACTGATCACTTGCACCACTTGGAAGAAGTTTATAAGCGACTGTCCATGGCTAACCTGAAGATCAAGCCAAGGAAGTGCCACTTCTTCAAGAAAGAGTTGGAATACCTGGGATTTGTAATTAACTCAAGTGGATTGCAGCTGTAAACCCAGAAGATAGCAGCTATAGAGCATATGGCTGTACCAAAGAGTGTCCAAGACATCCAAGTATTCCTTGGGATGGTCAGATACTATAGAAGATTTATTTGGGACTTCGCCCAATATAGCTGAGCCATCATTCCATTTATTAAAGGATCCAAAAAAGGATTCATATGTAATGAAGAGGCCCAGGACTCCTTCAATGAGTTATGTCAGTATTTGATAGATTCGCCAATTCTGAAATATCCAAATTTCGATCAGGAGTTTATCATTCAAACTGATGCTTCATTGATGGTGATTGGCACTGTACTGAGCCAAGTAGACGAGCTTGGGGACGAGCATCTGGTGGCATATGTGAGCTGGACACTTCAGCTGCTGAGAGGAACAACACCATGACTGAGCATGAATGCCTTGCGGTCATTTATGCATGTAAGCAGTTTCAGGTGTATGTCCACAGAATGCACTTTAAGGTGGTGACAGACCACTCTTCGCTGCGTTGTTTGCACAATCTAAGGGAACCAGAAGGATGACTGGCCCAATGGTCACTTAAGCTTCAGGCATACAATTATGAGGTAGTCCACCAAGCGGGGGCTTCTCACCAGAATGTGGATGGCTTATCGCGGTTTCCAATGGTCCAGTTGGTATACCCACAGGCGGATGAGCTATTCCAGAGAATGGTCAAAGGAAGAATCCAGGATGAGCCCTTAGAAATCCAAGGTGCGCTTCAAAAAGTAATGGAAAACAATGAGACTATGGTTGGACAAGTATTCAAGATGATCAACAGGAAGTGGCCATTATTCCCAAAACTGTCGGAAAGAGTGGCGATTGTTCAAGCAGCTCACAAGGTTGTCAGGCATGGAGGCATGAGGAAAACAACTGACCATATTCACCATTATTATTACTGGGAATCAATCAACTATAATTTCGCAGATTATCTGGCTTGTTGCGTGGAGTGCCAGCTGCACAAACCACACAAGAATACAACTGGATACCAACTGGTCCGCCCTGGATTTTCCTGGCACACAGTGTCCATTGACATGATGGGACCGCTGATGATGAGCACAGGGGGAGTCAAGTACATCATATTTTCCATCGACCATCTGATGAGATGGGTCAAGATGAAGGCCCTAACAAGAGTAGACACTACCAGTACCGCGAGGTTCATCCTGGATCAAGTGGTATACTGGCATGGATGTCCGCAAGCCCTGTTGAGCAACAATGGGACCAACTTCACATCTCATGTGATCCCAAGATTAAACAAAATAAAGGGGATCCAAGGAGTCTTGTCAGAGCCATATCAGCTGGAGATGAACGGACTGGTAGATTGGGTCAATGAAATGCTGGCCATGATGCTGAGGAAGCTAGTTGCAGGTAGAACTTCCCTGCGGGGAACGTTCCTGAGTTTGGTGACGTTCACCTACCAAAATTAGTTATCATATGGCGACTGGGAAGCTGCCGTTTAAGTTATTATACAGAATAAAGGCGCTTTGCCACTGATTTTATATTCAGTAGTTGAACTTACATCAGGAATGAGTACTGAGTAATATTTTACCTGACTGATGAGTATCCTGATTGATATGCAATCACAAGCATTTGATACAAACTTGAAAAAAGGATATGAGCAAAATTGACGGATGACAAAAACTGACCAGCCTTAGAAGAATGTTGAATAGGGGAAAGAGTTGCCTATTGCAAAACGCATGGTTTTGGACAAAGAAACGAATTAAATGCATTGTGGTCAGGTCCATTTAAAGTAATCACCAAGATGGCAACTGATGCTTACTCCATCAGGAATCTCTTGGATGGAAGAGTTGTAAATCGAGTCCATGCTAAGTATCTAAAGCGTTGGATTGATGAAAAAAATAATAAAAGAGTTCCCAAAGGTCTGATGAACCATTAAGTTGGTCGTGTCCTGATGATTAGGTCAAGTCCAAAAAATGACCTCTGAACTAATCTAGATGGTTAAGTCCGAAAAAAAGGACCTCTGAACCATGGAAAACTGGTAGGTTTAAGTACCCAGGACCCAGTTTGGGGGAAAAGATGGATTTCTGAACCAAAACAAGGTCAAGTCCCATAGTAAAAAAGAAGAAGTAAGATAGAAAAATTGATAAAAGATATTGGAAAAAATTATAAACCGCATAGATAAAGAAGCCAATATATTTTTATTATTTTTTTATTTTTATTTTTATTGATTGTCCTCAGTACAGGGATGATTTCGCCTATGTCGCCTCTTGGGGGAGGGAGGATGGATCGCGGTAGGAATAAACAGCCCGTCAAAATTGATATGCAATTGGACGCTTGCAAGGGCTCACCTACACAAAACAACATTCATTGAGTGGACGCCAAGCCCTGAGAAAAAGCGACTAGGGGAAGGGAAATTGAGATGTCAGAAGATGCCAATAGCAAAACCCCAGAGTGGGGAGTAAAGTAGCAGTATAAAAAGAGGCAATTGGAAATAACCCCGAGTAATCCCAATATGGCACTGGAGCCAGAAGATTAGTCCTGAGCGCCTGCCAATGGGCTTCATCAAGGACACCAGACATGTGGGCCAGCAACGAAGAAGGAATACTTGATGGGGGTTGCCAAATCATGCCCCCCTATCAACGCCATCATTGGAAGATACTGATGGGAAGCTCCATAGAAGAGACAGTTGTGCAGAGAGCGGATTGCATCCTGCAAGTGGCGACTATGAGCTTTACAGAAGCTAAAGTTGAACAATCGGTGGAAACCAGGTGAGGCTGGAAGCTTTGTAGATTAACTTCAAAGAACTTGGCCAGCAAAGCAAAGAGCATAAGTGGCAGTATCCCGATCTAGAAGGTTGTCAAGTTCAGAGGGATTCAGCGCTAACGTCAAAGCCTCGGTGACTTGGGCCCATAGCTCAGCGTAGGGGAGGTTGAAGTGTACACTGTTACCAATTGAGAGCTCGAAGACCAGAACAGTAGGTTTGTAAAATTGACCAAGTTGGAAGAGGAACTCAGGGAGCAAGTCTGACCCGGCCAGAAATGAACAATCCAGAGCAACTGTCATAATCTCCAGAGCATCTACAATGATGTTTAGAGCATCAGCAAAAGGAGCTGAATCCAGGAGGGTTTCTAAGTCCAACTCTGGAATTGACTGAAGAGGAAGAGCTGGCTGAGAGTTGTTTAAAACAATGGCCAGCCTGGTTTTGGAGGGATTAGTTACCATTATCAGTAATTTGATGGAAGAACTAGCCGCTTGCGCCAGACTAGGCGTATGAGTCCTGGAAGGACCATAAAAGAGGTTCTGTCGAGCATCCTGACTCATCTGCTGGAAAAGCGGAGGTCTGTATCAGACAGACTATTGAGGAACTGCTGGTAGCGAGATTCAGAATTTGACATATGAGCTGGACGAGAGGGGGGATGTCAGACTTATATATAGAAGTTGACATTATGCACTCTATAATCCACTAAGCTCCAATTTTGGGGAAATTAATCTCAAAATTAATGAGATAAGCTCTCCAAGGGAAGAATTAGGAATGACTTATAGCCAAGAGGTTATGAGCAAAATAACAAGAGCGAATAAGAAACAAGTATTCTTAATTAAGCTGCAAAATGAACATTGACAGCAAGAGTCTCCTGTCTAGGATGAGGAGAAGATCAGGAATCCAAAGACGCTGAACCAAGAATCCTGCATATGACAGTGGGTCATATACCCTGATGGGGGAAAACTGGATCACAGGACTAATATCGTCACAAGTAAATAGATCAGCCCAGCATGACAGAAGGTCATGGGGACCGCGCTCTGAGAAGGCGGTAGCAAGGAGAAAGAGGAAGAACGCCATATGCTGAAGGTCATCCCAAGCAGCATTAAGTATTAATGAGTGTACTCCACTTGAACCAATGAAGTATTTGACCAAGTGTCCAAAGCGGTGTTCTCATGCCCCAGTCCTTTCTCACTGGAAATCTAGGCAAAAGGAGGGATGTGTTGGGATTTTTGCCCATATTCTCAGCCTGCTAGATTACCTGGTATCGCTAGGGGAAAATTCCCTAAGGTGAAGTGAATTGGAAATTGGTTGGCCCAAGTTTTAGAGGAACTATGTTTGGGAGATTTTGGGATATTCGCCTGGTTGTATCCATCGGGGATTGATCTGGATGTTTACCTAAGATCTTATTGGGCGGAGTTGCCAACGAAATAGGGGAATCTGATAGTGATTAACTATCAGATGTACTGATTGGGATCAGTCAGGTTTCATCACTGACTGATTGGGAATGAATAGCGAGTTGCAAGGTGAGTGATGCCACCTGCAACTAGCAAATTGATCAGTTGGTGAAGTGACCTGCCATAATGGGTAATAAGTCCCATTACCTAAGCAGGTCGCTAGCCAATTATGGTTAGTTCGCTTATATTGAGAGGAAAACGTTAGGGACACGTTTTCTGACTCTTTCCATTTGAGGTCTCAAGGATGTCCAATGATGGAATCCTAGCCAGGATGGGGAAGACCATTGCTGAGATGAGGAAGGGTGATTCAATGGCATTGGCTGCCATTTCATCGAAGAGGTTTCAACTGAGGGTTGGATAGCTGAATCCCCTACTATATAATTCCCTAGAATTTACTATAATAAAAAACCCTAGTTTTAAGATAACAAGTACTTTACAGTAATATTATCAATTTGGTGTATAGTTAGACTATCAGCTTCTATTGTGTCGTTCTATCTCAAGGATATTATTGCAAAAGGCAATAATTGGAAGACTCTCAGAGAGAAGAGTAAAGATCTGAGTGGGGATCTAGAGACGAAGGAACCACAATCAGGGATAGCTGCTGACTGTGTGGTGGGCCAAGAGAGACTGTCACTGGGGTATCTTAACAAAGATTGGGTGGACAAGAGTATAGGGAACAAATCCCTACAAGTACGGCTTCAAGAGAATTTAATCAGAAATACTGGTCAAGCGTTGGGCTGAATAATAGTTCAATCTCAACTACAGATAATAGTCTTCATACTATTATCAATTAATACTTTCTACACAACGTGACGAAATGCACAAGGAAATTGAACCTGTGCAGTAAAAAGGTTACTGGGTTGACGGCCAATAATCAACCTAGAGTAAATTTTTATAGTCATATAACCTCACCGCCTTGATATTATCAAGGTGCAGGACTGGAAAACGAGATAACCACTAACACATGTGATGGCTTACAGAACGGTGTTCTTTCTTCATGTCATAATGCTGGAGCTTTAGAGCCTAGTGGGCTAACCAGCCAGCAGTATCCCTCATGTTCTGTAACCATTTCAAAGAAGCGTGGTCCATAACCACAATGAAGGTAGTCCCATACAGGAAAGGGAGGTAGTGTTTCACAGCTAATAATATGGCAAGGCACTCATTCTCCGTGATGCTGTATATACATTCCGCCTTTTGTCAGCATCTTACTGAAATAGTACACAGGATAATCTGCACCGTTTTCATCCAATTGGGCTAAGATGGCCCCAATAGTGTAGTCCGAGGCGTTGGTAAACAAGATAAACGGTTTACCATAGTTGGGGTGCCTCAGGATAGGACGTTGTTGTAGCAGTTGTTTCAGCGTCTAAAAAGCGGCCTTCTGTACAGCAACTCAATGGAAAGGGGTGTTCTTAGTCATTAGGTGGATGAGGAGCCCGCTAAGTTGAGCGAACTTGGGGGATGAACTGATGGTAGCACACCATCATACCCAGAAATACCTGAATATCCCATAAAGTTTTAGGGGGAGGCATTTTTGAAATCGCTTTGACCTTATTTTGTATGGGTTGGATTCTCTCTTGAGAAATGGCGTGTCCAAGGAAATCCAATTCCTTTGGAAGAAGGTTCACTTTGTGGGTTTTAACTTGATATTTGACTCATGTAAGCATTGAAACACCTCCCTTCAGGTGATTAAGATGGTTAGTGAAGGTCTTAGAGAACACCCTGATATCATCAAGATAGACAATGACGCAACTTAACTTTAAATCCTACAAGATGTGGTCCATGGTGCTGTAAAGTTGCAGGTGCGTTGCACAATCCTTGAGGTAATCGGATGGGTTGGAAGAGACCCTCACTGCAAACAAGAGCACATTTCTCCTGGTCTTGGGGAGAAAGGTCCATTTGCCAAAAGCCGCTATCCAAGTCCATTACAGAGAAGAAGTTAGATCTGGAGAGCTGTGCCTGGTCATCGTCAATGTGGGGGATAGAATAGCTATCATTTTTTGTGAGGTTATTTAATTTGCGGTAGTCCATGACTACCCAATGACCTCCGTTCTTCTTTTTAATTAGCAAAAAGGGGGAAGACTAAGAGCTTTGTGAAAGAAACTAGTAACACCGCGTCTATTATCTGCTTAAGTTTCATCCTCATCTGCTGTTCTTCCACCTTTTATTTGTGGTAAGGTTTTGACCAAATGGGATGGGTATCACCCACATCAATTGAGTGAATCCAGTCCTTCATGTGGCCATAGTCGTTATCAGATGTATAAAATATGTCACTAAATCCTTCCAATAAAATGTGAGCTTTGTCAAGTTCATCTGGGGTCAGCTCATCCAAAATACGAACATTGGGCAAGGTACATACCAGGTCATCCATTGGCAGGCCCATATCCAACGTAAAGCCAATAGAGTAAATTTGTTCAATGTCCTCCACAGGGACTAACAAGCCTCTGCTAATCTCCTGGTGTTTTTTACAACAAATTTCTTGCTGGTGAGGTTCCCCAACAGAAGAGTAATAGGCCTCTGATAGGCTGAGTCTAGTATGTCAGGCAATACCCGAGGCTCCAAGGGGCTAACGCCCTCAATACTTATGAGGTGCAATAAGCAGTGGTGTGGGATTTGGAGCGTGATCTTTGTGTCAACTACTCGTTTTTTACCTGACTTAATCAATACCTCATCTGAGGCATAGAAAGGAATACAATCCCTAGTATCCACTGAATTGGAAACTTTTTTTGTATTTCACTCATAGGTGGTATAATGTAAAGGCCAAGCGGAAAACGGTTATTCAACCAGGCAAGAATATTCGTCCTTTCTGGGATATTTATTGGATAAAACTAAAGGGACTTTGTAATTAAGTAACGAAAGGTACCTTGCTTCATGTTGATTATTCCCTCATACTTGATAATAAGTTGGGTAGCTATGAGTGTATCATAATTGTTGTTGTCAAGGCCACTGCGGGGGCCAATAAGATGAGCTTCCTAATTCAAATGGTAAGGGAATAGTATGCCCCAATGGTGCGGGTGCTATTTGGGCCTAAAGTTACAAATCTTGAATGTAGTGCAAGCCAGGCGCCAGCTTGATATTTTCATCAGCTTTGAAGACATTACATTCACTAAGGAGCCAGTATTCAGGATGGCCATCACCTGTTCTTTTTTATATCCACTTCCACGTTGGTGAGTGTTCCTCCAAAGTTAGGAGACAGAGCTAAGTCCGTTTTGAGCTGAAAGGTGGTGGCTAGTTTGCAAGCAGTCTTGTGGTAACTCTCCAAGATGGACTTCATGGTGTGACCTCGCTGAAGAGGGAGAATCAAGCCAGTTAGGAGCTGATCAGCATCGCTGGCGGTGTCAGTAACCGCAGGACACCCTAAAACTTGGCTAAGGTACGTGTCTTCAGGTATGGTGGTCGCGTCCAATCCTCCAGCCTTTAAAGAGTAGGGACCTCCACTTCAGCAGGTACTCCTAATACATAGTAACCAACATCACCGTAACCCCCTACCAATTCATCCCAAGGGTAATTTCAACAAGGGGTAATAAAGCAATTGAAGTAGGGGAGTTAGGCACTTGTAATTTGTCAGCAATAGGGGTGCCTATACCTACGATGACATCTCTTTTCCCTGATCCTCAATGTTGGGTATCTTTTTCCAGAACACAGTCTCATAGTGCTCAGCCTTGTTGAGGTAGGCACACCAAGTACATTCAGACCACTTGGCTTTCAATTTTTGCTCCTCAGCGCCCATAATCTGAATGGTCTTCTTTTTGTCTTCAATATCCAGGACCCAGGGCTTCGGCTTTTGATCCTCAATGTCCAGAACGGAGGGTCTGGATACTACTCCATGAGAAACTTCAAGCTTATGGAAGTCCGCGACATCTATAAGAGACTCTTTTATATCATGGACGTTGCGGATTTAGCATTTGGCTGATGTGATGTGCATTGCAAAGGAGGGTAACGCTAACCCAGTCAAGATAGCAGCAGCATTGCCCAAGGTCAACATCTTAGAAGTCAACAACATCTGCAATTCAATAAAGAACTGTTCCGCAAAAGCAACCACTGACTCTCCTTTTCTTATGCAATTGCGCATGAAATCTTACTTCTTCATGCTTAAGCTTTGTTTAGATCCAAACTCGTCAATGAGTGCCTCCTTAACCTCGGACCAGGTGTTAAGGGAATCCATATGAGGCACCATAACCACCTGGGCCATGTGACTCAAACAAGGGAAGATTTGTTTTACCTTCTGATGATCTGTCGCCCCTTCCATAGCAGCTCCATAGACATATAAATTTGAAGAAATGCTACCCTCGCCGGAGATAAACTTGCCCTAAATTTGGTTTAAATGAAACATGATCATCCCCAGAGAGGGTATGAACTGCAGGAGCATCTGTCCCCAGGGTCTCTGAGTGAAGGTCCAACTGAATAAAGGAGCAGGAGAGCCAATCGAGCTGGTCTTGGATAGCTCTAATCCTGGTTTTCAAGGGCGGTGGCAGGCTTTTGGGAGGCGGATTCACATAAAGCTAGTCTGTCTTAAATTCCCAGCTTATAAGTTTCGAGTTCTTCAACACAACTCTCCAGTGACATGACTTTAAAATGGAGTTGTGACACAAGAGAGTTTGGGTTTTTTTGGTCAACTTCCACCACCCCACACACTTTTTGAGCTCCTCTTTCATCTGTTTACACCCTTCGTTGCCAAATGGGTGGGATCCTTTAACATGTATGTCACTTTTAATCTGTTCATAACTGGGCTCAACCTGCGTCAATTGACTATGCACATCCTTCAACAGTGTGGGACCTTCAAGAGAGGTTTGAATCCTTGATCTTCTGTTTCACTTTATCTAAATTGTCGGGCTAAATATTTGGTATTATCAAGAGAATCTTTAAGGGATAGCTCCTTTTCCAGTTGTGAATCATAGACCTCTAGAGCGGGAGTAACCCTAGAAGGCTCTTGCAACAGACGCCGCTCAAGTTTCTCAACGTGTGACAAGGCTTGAGATAGTTGCTGCTCCACCACAGCCACATGTTGTTCATCCCCAGGTTGATGGGTGGATGTATGCGCCAAGAGGTTGCAAAAGAATTTGTTCTTCAGGCTTTTCAAGTTCCTTGGAAAACTCCTCAAGTAGAGAGCGGGTGCTAGCAGTGGATGCGTTCAACTTATCCCAGAAGATCTTCATAACCTCCTTTAAATACTTTACTACTCCAGTATCCATGGTGGTGAGCCGCTCATGCAACTGAATAATGAATTTGCGGTTCTCCTCCACATCAGATTGCGCCGTTCCAATAAGTTCAGAGGCCAGAATGTGTAAATTACCATAAGCTAATCTTAGAACATCATGGTTTTCCAGGTGTTGGTGCAGCTCTTCATGATGGACAGCTAATAGTTGTATCATGTGGAACAATGAAGAATGGGCAAATTTTCCATACATAGGTAGTAAGATTGGTAAGCTGACTGTAGGCGTCTGGAAGGGTTCAAGTCTCATAGAGGTACTTGAGACGGTCCTCTACAGAAGAACATATTATTCTCGTAAAGCAATATTGCCAGGGTTTAATATGCCGTGAGTTAGGTCTCTCGCTACTTCAGCTGCAGGCCAGGTAAGGCGGTGAGACTCTGGTATCAGGATTTGTTCAAACTGCTCTCCTTCAAATAATAAAATTGAGGGGCTATCCATACGTTCATCTTCTGCCCCATCTCCATTTCTCAACCAGCTAGCAACACTTCCAGCAGGTGCGCCCTCCATTTTGGTGATAATTAAACTTGTAATATACAGGTTCCCCTGTAGTGAGCACTACTTTGTTGGAATCCAGCAAGTTTTATGTTCGCTGGTGCTGAATTCAGCTGGATTTCCACAAAATACTTATCAAAAATACTTTTTAATATAAGAGTAAAGATAATTTTTTATAAGTTATTATTAGTTGCAGCAAAGAGATAAAAAAGAACCTTTTAGTTTTGCAAAGCTTAGTATTTTAAATGTGTTGGGGACAAAAGTGATTGAGGCGCGAATTCTGGACTAGGCTAAGAATAGTCAAATTAGAAATTCGCGGTTTGGGCCAATCTTATCTCTCAAAACTCACTTGGCTTCAATGGAATGGCCAATGAAGGGTCAATAGTAGGTAAGACCAGTTGTTAGGCAAGGATTTCTATATCTGAACCAATCACTATGAGGGAAAAATTTTAACCTGGTGGTTTCCTTATGAGGCTATAAAAATGGATGGTCCCCACATAGGTGGTTTAACTAAATGGTTGATGGGACAGGGAGGAACCTTGGATGGACTCCCCTGATTCTGCCGCATGGTCAGTGCAATCTGACTTCCCAAACTTGTGCTATCTGCATGAGAAGCATTAATAAAAGTGCTATCCCAATTTGAATGGTTCCATCAAGGATTGATCAGGGACTTTTAGCCAATGTTGTTATTTTTATTCAAAACGCTCTTATCCCAATATCAGACTTATAATTGTCTGATATATCCCCCTTTTGGCTACTTTTCCCAAAACATTCTTCTCTCAAAGCTGAGAGGGCAATTGTCCAACACACATCATTATTGTATAGAAAAAAGAACAGTTTGTTAATATGAGAAAAAATCCTATAATCAATAAGTAGGATTATCCAGACAGTCTGAACGCATAACATATTTTGAAAATGACAGTCTAGTTCAAAAGACAGCCATCTATAAAAGTATTCCACGTGGGGGTTTTCAGATGGTTTATATCTTCTTTCATTTCTTATCAATACCTTTAAACTCCCTGGAGATTGAATCACTATCCAACTATATTTTTCTCTAATATTTACTTTTGAGTCTAAAACCTAGTAATCTTCATCCAGTAAAAATTATCATTGCACAAAATTTTAGAATGTGCACTTATTTCTTTTATTCTGTATAGAAAAAAGAGCTTGCTTAAGGGGGTGGAAGGCAAGTTGGTAAGGCGTTCAGCTACCAACCTGAAGGTTGTGGGTTCAATTCCCAGCCTTTGCACATCAATTGGGGTGCCAGCCAAAGGAAGCTATTGGCAGTTAGTAGGTCTAATAACACAAAAACCTTACCCATGATGTAACTAGAAAAATCTGAGTCCCAATCCGGAGGTGAAAATAACTTTTTACAACAGAGTTGACCCTGCTCAGGTTTCATGTCAATACTTTCTTTCTCTATTTTGGTAATGTCTGTCCCCTGGTCAGCTTGCCTCAAATAGGTAAAATAATAAAAAAGAGCTTGCTTAAGAGGAGCTAGTCATATGAGCGCAAAGATTAAACTAAGAGGCTATACTGATCAGCACTGTGCTTGAGTATAATGCAACAATATCAAACTATCACAAACAAAATTCTTCAAAATCATAACTGTAGAAAAACCATATTTTGTGCTTACCTTAACTTGGCATTTTGATTCTAATAACGCCATTATTGCCTCATTATAGCTTTGCAAAAAATATAATTCTTTAGAGACAACTTTAGATGAAGATTACAGCTTTTGTTAAAAACAAAATTGTTTGTGCATTGGGCTAGCTTAGAAGCGTCATTATATGAAAAAATTTTTACAAAAACTTTCATTTGACTTTACTTAAGTATCATTGCAATACTAGGTTACATGAAAATAACAAGATGATATTTTTTGGTATTTATCATTTAAGTTTTTGGGTTGAAGATTCTTAGGTTTAGGCTTAATAAATAAAATAATAC